>BLBF01000032.1:27293850-27321075 GCA_015471245.1 Laticauda colubrina
GCTGCTTCCAAAATGCATTTCTTTTACATTGCAAAAATGCTCCAAGGCTCAATTCTCCCCCACCCCCTTTGTCGGACCACACTCCTTCTCACTCCAGACACTTTAACTCATACAGAAAGCGATGCTTGCAGTGTCCAAGCCTTTCTTCCTTTCCCCCAGAAAGAAAGACGACATAGGGAATGGAAAGCTAGGAGAGCAATTGCAAGTGAGTGACCAGGCAACCGGGTTGGGGTCGTGGCCAGCCAGGGGTCGCTACCGGTTTGGCGACCGATGCCAAATAACCGCTACCGGTTCGCCTGAGTAGGTGTGAACTGGTTGAATACCACCTCTGAGAAGGAGGACTTTAGGAGGAGGAGATAAAATGGAGAACAATGAGAATGATTTTTCTAAATTTATTGTGTAGGGAAGACTTCTAAGTTACAACCTACTCTGGATTCTTGAGAATTCTATAAGAAACAATACAACAGGAACTATCATCAGGAACATCCCAATTGCTCCCACCAGAGCTTTAGTGGACAAGTTTTGTAAGATTACTGGTTATTTCCACTGAAGATAACTTCATTGACACCGAGGTGAAATGGTCACCAGCAATGATGATGTTACTTAGTTAGGGAAATGAAACACCTGCAAGAAAACAACCAAACTCAGGGAGCATCAAGGACAGTTCAATCCTGAGTTATTCTCTTCTATAGATAGTTGTTTGACAGCATCACTTTGAACTCCACCTATCCCAAAACCTGATCCTTTGGCAAGCATTATCTTCTTGCCCCGACGCTTGTGGACAAGAGAGTTTGTGCACATGAGTTGTGCACAACTCTTTGTGTTGAAGCACTTATAGTCAGAGATGGTCACATTGAACCAGTCTTGCCTTTTATTCTTTTATTAGAAAAGTCCTTGGATGAACTTTTCGAGAGGCTGAGCTCTGAGATTCAGCAGCCTAACTTCACCTGTTGTTGCAGTAGCTGAAGGTTGACAATCATCTATACTGACAATTTCCCCTTGGAGAGAATCTTCTTGGTTATGGAAGTGGCTCGAGTGGAATAGAAATGCCTAGATCAGGATGCTGTTGGGTTTTATATCTTTGGTACCTACTGACTTTCTATCTAAGGGGAGAGAGGGTGAGAAACAGATGAGAAAGTAAGTGACCACACACACACACACACACACACAACACACACAATAATCTGCCTTTTTAGGAACCTGCCTTCACATCCTTTAAAAGTTTAATTTGCAGAAGTTGGGCATGGCTAGTCTAGTGAAGAGTAGGACCCAGGGTGACATGATAGCAGTGTTCCAATATTTGGAGCCTCGGTGGTGCAGTGGTTAGAGTGCAGTACTGCAGGCTACTTCTGCTGCCTGTTGGCTGCCTGCAATTTGGCAGTTCGAATCCCACCAGGCTCAAGGTTGGGTCAACCTTCCATCCTTCCAAGGTGGGTAAAATGAGAACCCAACATTGTTGGGGGCAATATGTTGACTCTATAAACTGCTTAGAGAGTGCTGTAAAGCATGATGAAGTGATATATAAGCCTAAGTGCTATTGCTATTGCTATTTGAGGGGCTGCCACAGAGAGGAAGGCGTCAAGCTATTTTTCAAAGCACCTGAAGGCCAGCCAAGGAATAATGGATGGAAAGTGATCAAAGAGAAATTCAATCTGGAAATAAGGAGGCATTTTCTGACAGTGAGAGCAATCAACCAATGGAACAGCTTGCCTTCAGAAGTTGTGGGACCTTCATCACTAGAAGCTTCCAAGAGATTGGACGGCCATCTGTCAGAAATTGTATCTGCTTGAGCAGGAGGTTGGGCTGGAATAGATGATCTAAAAAGTCCTTTCCAAATATTCTATTCTATTCTATTATTAATTTTCAAAACTAGGGGATATTTTTTCGTTGATCCTTATGTGAAATTGGTGGTGGGTAGGTGTGAGCTTTTGAACTAGATCTAGGGAAAAAGAAGCTGGAAGAGAGAATTTGTGATTTCTTACCCTGTTTCTTGGGCAAACCTTTTGGAAAAGGGAAAATAAAAGAAGGAAATTAATATATTTAATGGGGCAGGGGGAGAAAGAGAGGTGGACTAAGAGTTAAAATCCACAGGGTTTCCCCTTCACAGTACTTTCCATATCTCTTTTCCTCCTTTCTCTCTCAGCTTCTGACCCAGTGCACTGCTGGACTTGGCCAGGTATTTTCTCAAGCTCCATTTAATCAGCAGCTGCTCCAACATACCACCCACTCATCCAAACTTCTCTGCCTTTTTCCCTTGTCCCTGGCACTGCTCTAACACGTTGCTTGCCCCTAGCCAAGTCTTTCCAATGTCCTTTCTCCCTCCCCCTTCTTTTATCAGGGACTCAGAAACAAAGTATGTAGATAGTCCACCTACCTGCCCAAACACGTTAACACTTTCCTTCTCTCATCTAAAACTAAAATACAAAGGATGCTCATTTTTTAACAGTAGCAGCGATCGCTGTCCAAACTACTTCCCCAAATAATGGACAAGCCTGTTCTTTCAGGGTAGTTCTGATGAAAATTTTATCCATTTATCTGCAGTAACCTTTCAACCCAAGTTCTACTAATCCTAGGATTGATTGAATCATATCTGTAATCTGCAGTCCACAATAACTCCTGCTGAACTAATGCAGATTCATGGGACTTGTGTGATCAACCAAGGGCTTTCTGTATTAGCATTCAAAGCAGCTTTGGAGAAGAGGGACATTTTTGACCTCATTAGAGATGTTCTTGAATATAGAGAGAAAATGAGTGCCTGAAGCCAAATAGATGAAGATCTGAGAAAAGTAGGCTCTTGCATTGCTGAGACCCAAAGCAACAGGGAATTCTGGGGGAGAAATAAGCAAAAGGCTTGTAGGGGGGAGGAAGTGGGGACTGTTAAAGCCAGCTCAGATAAGCCACACTGACACTTATAGAATACCTAGTCAGAGCATAAAAAACATTGCAACGGTCTCCATGAACTTTGCCCACAGTGGCCAAAGTTGAAAATTCATAAAAGAATTCATATCTTGGATCTGGCAATTTTGGAGCAACTTGTATATCTTCCCCAGTAGAGGAAGAAATGGATGAGAGACGATGGGCTAGAAGCCAGTTCTCAGGCTGTGGCCCTGGCAGAAGCCAAAGTGTTATCTAATTGGTTTGATCTGCTTCATATGAAATGGTTACAGAAAGACACACCACAAGACAGCATAACTGAGCAATGCTATACATATTTCAATTCCAAAGGTCACCCAATGCTTTACTCCAATGCTCAGGGGGATGCCAGGTCTCCAAGGCTGTAGAGAAGGGATACCAGAATGAGGCCATTTGGATTTCAGGAGATCCAAAGGGCAGGCACTACAGCAGAGACAGTACCCATCCTAGAATTACTCTTATTTTCTTTCATTCATTTAACCCCCAATATCATGTGATTTTAGTCTTTTATGAACACTGGAGCTGGATGTCTTGTGAGCAATTTTTAAATCAACATTCAGGAGGATGCTCAGAGGCACTTCACACACACACACACACACACACACACTCAGGTGCACCCACAGTGGGTGAAAGAAAAGAGTCTGAGCAAAGTAGTTAACTTTGTTCAGTACTTAAAATTGAAAATTTTAAGGGGGGTGGAGCTGGCGTCACGATGATACGGCATGCGATCTTGGAGGTCTGAGATCACTGCCGATATCTTCGCTCCTGGACGGTCCAATTGGATCTAAACCGTCCCGAAGAGATGGTGGAAGTGAAGAGTGCATCCTGTCAATCCCAAGGATACCACAAAGTCCCTGGTAGATCCAGGAGAAGCTCTTCTTGCCAGCGGCAGAGAGGCAGCCATTAAAGCTGCTGAAGTTGGGACAGCTCCGAAACGAAAGAGAACAGAAAGAGAGAGTGTGCCAGTTTGGTGAGAATTTTTTCTATATTCTAAGATCCGAAAGGACAACCTAAGGAAAAGAAAGAATCTGTAAAAGTTTTGAGAGAAGTGATTAAGTGGCGATTTTAAACAGGAATGTCAAAGTAATATTTTTTTCTCATTGCTGGATTTTCTATACATGATCTTATATTTTGAAACTGGGCTGTTTTTTTTTCCCCATTAATCTTCTCTCTCCTTTTTGATTTTGTAACATCTCAGGCTAGAGACTCCCTTTAGCTATTTTTCTTTTTAAATATCATTTTTTTCTTATTAATCCTTATTATATTTTGTTGGGAAAGGAGGGGAAAAGTGAAAGCAAAGAAACTTTGTAACACTGCCAACTAAATGCTTGGAAATATTTTATTTCTCTTGTGACCAGATAAAGCTGAGAAAGAAAGAACTGAGACTTTTTTTCTCAAGGACATTGCTATTTGATAAGATAGAGGGAAGAGCACGGGAGAGTATTATTTCAGGTGCTCTTCTGGGTTTCTATCAACAGCTGGAGCCTGGTGTTGAAATTTATAGGAAAAAAAAAGATGATAAGTCTGTGGAGAAGAGTGCTATAATAAGAGCCTTGGATATTAAACAAAGTGCACTGTCTTGTTTTGTTTTTTAATTTCTCCTAAGCTGCGCTACCCTCCTCAACAGTTTATTTTTTGAAATAAGTTAAATTTTTATGCTTGCTTTTTATTTTATAACAAAATAATTATTTTTTAAGGGAGTAGCCTTTTTTTCCCCTCTTTCTGCCTTGCTGGCATTTTTGTTTTTCCATCTGCCTCCCATACTGATTTTTTCCTTCTTTTATCTTCTTGGCCTTTTTTCTCCTCCTCTTCTGTTATGCAGCTTTTTATATTTGAGACCTTTTAATTTGGATTAAGGTGTTGAAGAACCTGAAGAATTCTTCCTTCTTTTTTTTTTTTAGCTTTTTATTCCTCACTTTTCCGTCTTCTTTGGGATTTTACAACTTTTTCTCTTTTGTGTGTGTTTATGGTCTTTTTCTTCATTTTTGATTTTTTACTGTTATTTACTCAACCAATTGGATTAAGGTATACAAGAACCTGAAGAAATTTTTCTTTTTCTTTTTTTCCTTTTTTTCCTTTTTACTATTTGGCTTTTTCCCCCCTACTATTTTTATTTGGAATTGCAATTGGTTATATCATAATTGGATTAGGGTCTAGAAGAACCTGAAGATTTTGAATTGTTTGAAATAAGTAGGAAACTAACAGCTCCTGGTTCTTCCCCTTCCCCTTCCTCCTCTCCACCATCTGGAGGACAATGTTCAATACAGACAATGTTAAGGCAAGAGAAAGAACAAGAAAAAGAAAAATTGACCCTGCAGATGATTTTGCAAGGAATTCAAAACATTCAAACAAGATCTGAGAATATTGAAAAGAGAATTGAGAACATCGAACAAAAAACAGAGAACACTGAACAAAGAACAGGGAAAACTGATGAAAAAGTGGAGAACATCCAACAAATGATGATGAAGTATGATGAGAGACTATTAAAAATTGAAGAAGAAGATAAACAAAAAGTTAAGAAGATTGGAGACATTGATAACAGATTAATGGTGGTTGAACAAGATAAAAGTGGTATATTGCGATGGGAGATGGATAGATCAGAATTCTACCTTAGATTTCAAAACATAGAGGAAGAAAAAGGAAAAGATCTAGCTGAGATAATGATAGAAATATTGGCAGAAGCTTTGGAAATATCTGAAGAGAAGATGATAGATGGAATAGATGAGGTCTATCGAGTTTTCACAAGATACGCAATGAGAAATAGCCTACCAAGATAAGTTCACATTAGATTTACAAAGAAAGCCATTAAAAAAGCAAATATTGCAAGTGGCAAGAGAGAAAACACTGAAATATAAAGATAAGGAGATTGTGGTTTTGAAACAAGTACCCAGAAGAGTGAGAGAGAGGAGAAGAGAATACCGATTTTTGACTAAATTGCTACGAAATAAAGAGGTGAATGATAAATGGCTGATTCCAGAAGGTTTGATGTTCACAGGACAAGAACAGAGATACAGAATTGACTCAATTGAGAAAGCTGAATCATTTTATACAGAATTTTTCAGAGGGAAAGAGGAAGAGGCAGAAAAAGAAATTTCATTAATTGAATTCCAAGAGGACTGCCAAATGACGACTGAAAAAGAAGAAGGTGCAGTAGGTAGAAAGGAGGAAGCCAAAGAACAATGTGAACTAAGATCTATGAGAGCTGCCAAACTTAATTATAAAATATAACCATGGAAGAGAAAAAATTGATTACAATTAATATAAATAGACTTAATTCAGCCGTTAAAAGAAGGAAAACTTTTTATAAATTAGAGAAATTAAAATTTGATATAATTTGTCTATAAGAAGTACATTTTAAAAAGCAATATGAACAATTGTTGTTACAGCCAAAATTAGAGAAAATATTTACCTCCTTGAAACAAAGCAAGAAAAGAGGGGTGGTTTTATATATTAAAGAAACTATTCCAGCAAAATTGATTTATAGTGATGATGACGGAAGAATCCTAATGGTGGAAATAATGGACAACAATATGAAAACACTCCTGATTGCAATTTATGCCCCGAATGATAAACAAGAAGAATTTCATAAAAAATTACATATGAAAATAATTGAACTGGACTATGCTAACATAGTTATGATGGGAGATTTTAATGGAATTGTAGACAACAAATTGGACTATGCAGCACAGAAAACAATAAAGCAAAATAGAAAGACTCTCCCAAAATCTTTCTTTAAAATGGTAGATGAAATAAATTTAAAAGATACATGGAGAGAAAGAAATGTCAAAACTAAACAATACATCTTTTATTCAAATAGACATTTATCATGGTCCAGAATAGATATGATATAGATGTCCACAGAATTGTTAACTAATATTCAAGAAATAAATATTTAATCAAGTACTTGGGCAGATCATAATCCGCTGACAATTAAATGGAAAGGACAAAGAAGAAGATCTAGATGGACATTAAATAATATTATTTTAAAGGAAAAAGATTTCACACAGTGGATGGGGAAAGAATTTTTTTTTTTTTTTCAGAGAAAACAAAAAAGAAGATACATCAATTCAGAATGTATGGGATACAATGAAGGCATATGCCAGAGGCTTGGTAATAGACTATATAAGGAAAAGAAATATTATGAAAAGATTTGCCTCTAAGGCATTAGAGGATGAGTATACATATAAAGGATTTGAAAAAGAGCTACAGATAACACCACAGAAAAAGGGCATTAAGCTAAAAATAGATATAATTAAACATAAAATAGGTTTAATAGAAAAAGAAGAACTAGCACAGAAAATTAGAGGTGCTAAACAGAACTACTTTGAAGACGCAAATAAACCAAGTAGATGGTTAGCATACAAACTGAGGAGAAAGAATCAAGGAAAATATTGCAATTAATAGATGACCAAGGTCAAGTTTGCTATGGTAGTAAAGAAGCAAATCATTCGAGACTATTATGGGAAACTATATACACAAGAGAATATTGATGAGGAAAGAGTCAAACAGTATTTACAGAATGCTAATTTACCCCAGATACTGCGGTATCTGCTATCCCGCATCAGATGGGTGTCTCATGATAGGGAGCGAAGGAGAAAGAAACGACAGGAGACGAAGTTCCTCGGGATGAGTGCGCCCCGAATGCCTGGGTACACGCTCTTTTATTATGCTCATTCAAAAGGGGGTGATTGTTTATTCAGAACCTAGGTTAAGCCGAGGTCAGATGGTATGTACAGATTTAACAATGGCTCAAACAACAGCAAGATATCAGGACAGACAGGATGGCAAGAATTATATTTGATCAGGATATTACTTCTTCACAAAGCTGCATGCCAGACAATGTAATCCCAAGTGAATAAACCATTTCTGCAAATGTTTGACTCCTTGTCTCTGTACGTGCCCTGTAAAAGGTCACTGAGAAGACAGAAGCTTAATGATTACACGTGAAATGATATAATGTTGTAATGTTTGAATGATACATAGTTGCATTGATATACAGTTGCAAACACATAAATGATACATAGTTACAACATCTCCTCTGTTTTTATTTTTTATGACGAATCTTCTTCCTTGTCCAAGAAGACAGGAACCTTTTTTCTAAAATGTTCACTGTCCCAGTCATCTAGGCAGGAGTGCGATCCGTCAGCGTCAGGGTTGTCCAAGGAGCGATAACTCAGCAATGACATTTTTTCATCCAGTGTTAAGGACTTGACATGAGCTTGTAATAACACATTAACATTAGCAGTTATGGAGGATAATTGATTTTTCAAAAATTGCAATATTCTATTAAAACAACAAGGTCCTATAATACATATTAATATAATGATTATTAATGGTCCTGCCAATGCAGTTATAAGGGTTGTAAGCCATGGTGAAACAGAAAACAAGCTTTGATACCAATTATACATGTTTAACCTTTTGTTTTAAAATCATCAGAGTTATACACGTTAATTTTTGGTACAAGCCATACTTGAATGCAAAATGATTTGGATTTAATAAGTTCATCCCCATAGACACATGCTGTGAGACCGGTGGAACAAGCCCAGACAGAGTTATCGCCAGGGATAAAATACATTCCTTTCAGACGTGATGTTAAATTTCCTCCTGAGGTGGTGTAGACTGCAGAGTATCCTCCGATGGTGTGGGTGCGGCCAAGGTGGTTCTTAGGAAGGTATACATTACAATGATAGCCATTAGAAACATTATGACAATATTGTGAGTAAGTGGATGGAATATTTCCCAAGCAACAACCAACCCCAGTGATGGAAGAAACAGTAATAGTGGAGTTCCTCCAACGGCAACGTTCGTCTGATGTGGAATTAGCAATGGTTTCTTGGGAAGCGATGGCTTCGTAAAAAGGTGGAGAGGCAGAAATACAAAGCCAACATGTGGAGGCAATTGATGAGTTTGAAGAGTTCAGCAAAGCATAGGAAGCTTTGATCTTCTATGCGAGAAGAATTGGTTGTAGAGCTTAAACGAATGCCTTGAAAGTCTTTTATAGTCCAAGTAATATTATATTTTCTATGAGGCTTCTGTGGATCGTCATGGACAGTTCTTTTGAAGCGTTGTTTGTTGACAGGATCAGAGTTTGGGTATTACAAGTAGGAGAGAGGACTATGGACAAGTTAGTTATAGAACATTTAAGAGATGAAAAGGGAATGCAATTTGTAGAAAAAGGATAATAATTACAATAATGACAATGAAGATTAATTTGGTCATTCATCAAGGATGTTAATTGGGTTGGAGGAACCCATAATACAAGAGAAGGACATTTAGGTCCCCCTATATCTAGCTTGAATAGAGGAAAAGATTTTAAGGTTCTTTTCCATAGGAAGAGTAAAGAAGGAACAAAAGAGCGAGTGATAGAGTGTTCTGTAAACAAAACAGAAGTGACAGAGTGAAAGCTATGGGTAGCATTTTCATGACGTACCCACATGGAACAAGTATAATACAAAGAGAAAGTCAGCGACACCAGGAAGATAAGTAACAGTTTCATTAGCAACAAGATCGTAAGGGAAAGAAGAAAAAGTTGCAATTTTCAGCAGCCTTTGTTGTGGGGCTGGCTGCCTGCCCCGTTTCTAATTCTGACTCCCAGACCAAAAATTGTCCTCATCCATTTCTAAAAGGCTTGTTGAATGGCTTTTACAACACCCCCCCCCTTCGGGAGGGGTGGTGGAGGACACGAGAGCTCTCCTTTTAAAGAAGTGGATTGGATGGAGGGAGGCTCTCGTAAGGATTTTTGATCATTGGGAGCGGAGGGTTGAAGGACAGGAAAGTTATCATAACTTGGTGGAGGAGATTCAAATTCTATTTTATAATGGACTTTTAAAGCCTCCATAATTTTCCTCCAAGTGACCAAAATGCCAATAGGTGCACGAGGAGGATTATGGAGATAGTCACCAATTTTTTCCCAAATGGAGATTTTTAAGGACCCTTTCTCTGGATAAGTGGGACAATGTTGCCACACATAAGCCAATAATGTAGCAATAGGTTTAATTTTTACAGGCGAGCCCTTTAAATTAGCAGAATATTTAGAAGAAGAGGCGACTAACTCCCTCAATTCCTTCAGATGCTCTGTCTGTTGTTGAGAAAAGTTTCCGCCCATACTTACGAAAGTCGAGATCGTGTTTCAGATCCGATGATGTGCACAGCTCCCATCGAGCGAGTAAGATATGAGCGCGTCGCAGCGTATCCCCCTTAGGGAATCACGTCGGGGTCACCAGAATGCGGTATCTGCTATCCCGCATCAGATGGGCGTCTCATGATAGGGAGCGAAGGAGAAAGAAACGACAGGAGACGAAGTTCCTCGGGATGAGTGCGCCCCGAATGCCCGGGTACACGCTCTTTTATTATGCTCATTCAAAAGGGGGTGATTGTTTATTCAGAACCTAGGTTAAGCCTAGGTCAGACGGAATGTACAGATTTAACAATGGCTCAAACAACAGCAAGATATCAGGACAGACAGGATGGCAAGAATTATATTTGATCAGGATATTCCTTCTTCACAAAGCTGCATGCCAGACAATGTAATCCCAAGTGAATAAACCATTTCTGCAAATGTTTGACTCCTTGTCTCTGTACGTGCCCTGTAAAAGGTCACTGAGAAGACAGAAGCTTAATGATTACACGTGAAATGATACAATGTTGTAATGTTTGAATGATACATAGTTGCATTGATATATAGTTGCAAACACATAAATGATACATAGTTACAACAAGATACCTAAAGAGATTGAAACAATGTTAGAAAGTAATATAATGATGATGGAGTTAACTGAAGCACTTAAGAAGCAAAATAATGGAAAGGCACCAGGCCCAGTTGGACTTCTGGCAGAATTTTACAAAACATTACAAGAATTATTAAATCTTCCATTGCTAGAAGTTATGAATGAAATTATGTTAAAGAAGAGGATACCAAAATCATGGTCAGAAGCTTATATCACACTTATTCCAAAAGAGGAGACCGACCCATTACAAATCAAGAACTATAGACCTATTTCCCTACTAAACGCAGACTATAAAATTTTTGCTTCAATATTGGCAGAAAGACTTAAAAAATACTTAAATAATTTTCCTTATCCTGATCAAAAAGGATTTCTGCCAAAGAGACAAATTAAAGACAATATGAGAGTAATTTTGAACACTTTGGAATACTATGAGGCACATCCTGAAAAACAAATGGCTTTGATATTCCTAGATGCACATAAGGCATTTGATAATGTGAATTGGTGATTCATGTTATTACTGTTGGAACAGATGGGCTTTACTAGAAAATTTATTCAAGCAATAGAAGCTGTATATCATGAGCAAACGGCAAAGGTAATGATAGAGGGAGACCTGACAGACTCTACTGACATAAGAAAAGGAACAAGGCAAGGGTGCCCACTGTCACCTTTGTTGTTTGTGTTAACTTTGGAAGTGCTAAATAGAAATATTAGAGATGAAAAGAATATAAAAAGGATGAAAATTAAAAAAGAAGAATTTAAGTTGCAAGCATTTGCAGATGACCTGGTTTTTATCTTGGAAGATCCACTAGAAACAGCACCAAAATTAATAGAAAAGATAGAGACATATGGTAAGGTGGCTGGTTTGAAAATAAATAAAGATAAGACAAAGATCCTGACAAAGAACATGCTATCTAGACAAAAGGAAGAATTGGCAGACTTATTGAAAAACCAGGTCACGAATAAGATCAAGTACTTGGGGATATATTTGACAGCACGATGCAGTACATTAAAAGAGAATAATTATGTCAAACTTAAACAGCAGATGGCACTTGATTTGGCGAAATGGGAAAATTGACAACTGTCATTAATAGGGAGAATGTTAACAATCAAGATGAATATATTACCCAGAATTTTATATTTGTTTCAGACAATTCCAATTAGATTTGGAAAAGATTACTTTGAAGATTTGAATAAAATTGTGTTGAAATATATATGGTAAGGTAAGAAAGCGAGAATAAAGTTAAAACTTTTGCAAGATGCTAGAATAAGGGGTGGATTTGTTTTGCCTAATTGGGAGTTGTATTACCAAGCTACAAATTTGATGTGGGTTAAGGAATGGATAACATTAAGAAATACGAGATTGTTGACATTAGAAGGACACGATTTGTTGTTGGGGTGGCATGCTTTTTTATTATACAAAGGAACCAAAATACAGGGGTATTTGAGAAGACATTATATACGGGAGTCTCTGTGGTTAAACTGGGAGAAGATTAAAAGACAATGTTATTTGAAAATTCCAGTCTGGCTATTGACTATTGAAGCATTTTCTTATCCTATAACATATAAGAAGGAACAAACAGTTAGATATGGGGAAATTTTGAATGAAAAGGGTGAACTTAAATAGATGCAAAAACTAGAGGAACAAGGTATAAAGATGAACTGGTTTTCATATGCGCAAATACATTCAAGGTATGATAAAGATTCTAAAACAAGGTTTTTATGATAAACCGACTGATTTAGATAAGATTTTGACAGGTACTGATGAAAAGGTGATTAAAAATTGTATGGATATTTATTAGAAATTAAACCAGAAGAACAAGTTAAAGAAACTATGATTTCTTGGGGGAAGAATTTTGGATATGGGATTGATCTAGAGAAATGGCAAAAATTGTGGTCTCAAAATTATAAAATGACAATGTCAACAGCATTTAAAGAAAATTTGTATAAGATGTTTTACAGGTGGCATTTCCCCCAGACAAGAATAGCAAGAATGTTCAAGAATAAATCTGAAAAATGTTGGAAATATCATCAGACACTTGGCTCATATTACCATGTGTGGTGGACTTGCGCGGATGCTAAAAAATACTGGACTAAAATCCACATGTGGTTGGAAAAAATGACAAAACAACAACAACAACAACAACAAAAAACATATAGATTTGAAACCAGAAATATTTTTATTGGGAATTTTGCAAGAAATATATAATAAAGACTTGAAATACCTGATAGTAAATGTATTAACAGCGGCTAAGATTGTATTTGCTAAAAACTGGAAAAATGAGAAAATACCATCACAGGAGGAAATTATCAAGAAAATACTGGAATCTGCTGAAATGAGTAGATTGACATTTGAAATAAGAGAGCAAGAAGATAAACAACTTTATAAAATTTGGGATCTATTCTATCAATGGTTAGATAATAAAATATAGTAATGAAATATGTAGATTTTTAGAAAATACTAAATATATAAAGATGTATTTGTTTTCCCTTATTATATCGACAAAATGATTTTAGGATAGATTTGGGATGATAATATGAATTGTCACAAAATAAACTGAGTAAAATATGATTATTTCTTAAAGCATGAATAAATAATAAGTGTAGTCAAATGATTGATTGATAATGATATTAATGCATTTAATATTGGATTGAAAATACGAGATCATATATAATATAATTGTAATTGAAGACTACCAAATGGAAGCACAAAAAAATCTGTAAACCAACCGACACACTGTATGTACATATATGGAAGATGGCTTGATGTTTTTATGTTTTATTTGTTTGTTTGTTTTAAAAACCAATAAAAATTCTTTAAAAAAAATTGAAAATAATCAAACAGCTGCTTTTTTTTCTGAAGAAGTCTCTGCTTCCATTTGATGAAAATGGGAAATAGGAAGCCATTTGTAGGAGATGACCAGGCTGAGCACGAGGGAGGGATCAAACACATTATCAGTCATGAGTCTCTGCACTCTTACAAGAGATCTAAGTCCAGCCCACCTTCAATCCCTTTCTTAACTCCTGCTAATTTCCCTTGGCCTTAGTTGGTCAGATTCTTGTGAAGATCTTAAGCTTGCAATAAATCTTGATACTAATTTGAACTGCTTGAGTCTCCTGATTTCCAAGGTATGTGACAGCCACTCAGGTCAAGGGGCTGTAATTAACCTTTTTGGCAGAGGTGTTATATGTGCACAGTATGAGAGAAGACACTCCATGGAGTCAGTGGAAAGGTGAAACTAAACTGTTCATTAATCAGAGTTATTGATCCTGACAGTGATAGTGGTAATTTTGACAGTAAAATCATCAGCATCATCAGCATCATTGCAAATGCACCTTACTGACCTGCTCCAGACATCTTGCCATATATCTCTCAAATATTCCTTCTACAATCAAAAATTAAAAGGAAGGTGGCCATTTTCTCTATGCACCTCCTCCCTCAAATTATTGTCAAAAATTAATGTAGAGAACACCCCTAGGCTGAATCAAGGAAGAAGACATCAGCAAAGGAGAGGGTTTTTTTTAAAAAAGAAATGATAAGAAAAGGCTTCAAAGAATCTTGTCAACCAGATTGAAACACCAATTTTGTGTAATCCCAAGAAGATTTTGCTACTTTATTAGGAAAACAAATGCAATTTTCCACTATTGCTGCATTGCAAAAATAAGCCAGATAATTATTTATTCATTCTATCATCACAGCATTTTCAAAATGGGGCATCCTTCTGATGCACGGACTATAAATCTAGAATCCTCAGTAAGAGCCACATTTGCAAGGGAATTCTGGGACTTGAAGTCCACATATCTGGAGGGTTGCCAGTTTGTGGGTAAACTAAAGTTACATGTTATTATATTATTTAATATGTATATGTCACCAATCATCTTAGAATTCTAGATATAAGATCAGTAAAATCTCTGACTGACTAAACTAGCAGAAAAGTCTAGAACAGTACACATGCTGATAAAAATTATACTATCGAAGTCTTCCAAAAGTTAAAATCTTTAATTAGTTAAAGATTATTAATAAGGGAAATAAACACCCCTCCCCAAAAAGGGAGTGCAGAACTGAGGGCAGCCACTGAAACATCCAATCTCTCTCAATCAAGCCACAGCTGGATGGATCAAAGGCTGAAGCAATCAGGAACAAGTGTCACTTCCGAATTCATTTCAAAGGAAGCCGTCCATACATCTGAATCACTGAATAACATTAATTCTCTGAGCTGCCTACAGAGCAATTAGAACATATAAAAAAAGGAAACAAAACAAAGACAAGCAAAAAATAGCTTTAGCAACAGAAATAATTATAACATGACCATCATTTTTCCATGGTAAGGTTTATATATGGAACAAATTGCCTTTGGTCTTGGCAAGCTTTCTCTTGATTGCCATATAAAAGGGGTTGAAATCACCTAGTTTGATCTGGCATTTTAGGGTTGTTGTTTTTGTTTTGTTTTGTGCTACTGAATAGAATAGAATAGAACAGAACAGAATAGAATTCTTTATTGGACAAGTGTGATTGGGCACACAAGGAATTTGTCTTGGTGCAAATGCTCTCAATGTACATAAAAAGAAAAGATACATTCGTCAAGAGTCAAGAATCATTAGGTACTACACTTAATGATAGTCACAGGGCACAATAAGCAATCAATCACACTAGGAAACAGTCAGTATAAATTGTGAGTATACCAGCAACAAAGTTACAGTCATACAGTCACAAGTGGGAGGGGATGGGTGATAAGGAGTGATGAGAAGATTAATAGTGGTAGTAGTGCAGACTTTGTAAATAGTTGGACAGTGTTGAGGAAATTACTTGTTCAGCAGAGTGATGGGGTTCGGGGAAAAAACTGTCCTTGTGTTTAGCTGTTCTGGGTGTGCAATGCTCTACAGCGTCGCTTTGAGGGTAGGAGTTGAAACAGTTTAAGTCCAGGATATGAGGGGTCTGTAAATATATTTACAGCCCTCTTCTTGACTCATGCAGTATACAGGTCCTAGATGGAAGGCAAGTTGGTAGCAATTGGTTTATATAATTGTATTTTTGTAAACCATATTTTATGTCTATAAGCCTTTGAGCTTTGCTTTGTGAGGACTGTTCATAATGCAGTTGTTGCAGAAATAGTCCTTGACTTGCAATTGTTTGTGTAGTGACCATTTGAAATTGCAACAGCATTGAAAAAAGTGACATATGTCTACTTTTCACACTTATGATCATTGCAGCATCTCAGAATTCGGGCACTTGGCAACTGGCATGTATTTAGGACCATTGTGGATCCCAGGGTCATGTGATCACCATTTGTGATCTTTAAAAGCACTGTGAAGCGTTATTGCTATATACCTTCTCCAAGCTGATATGTCAGCCCTGTGTGTGTGTGACTGTGTGTCCATCCAAATCCCTGCTCACCCTAATGCCTAACTGACAGAGGAAAAAATTTGGTCTTGTCCCAGCGACACTGGGAAATCTCTTCTAATGGGTTGTAGCAGTCCATTGGAGGAAACCGGAACCTTGATTTGAATGGGAGCTTTTGCCTTAAATGGGGCAAAAAGAAACCAAATGGGCCAGGGGAAAAAAAAGAAAGAAATTAACCTGATTCTAATCTGACAACCATAAGTGCAGTGTTTCTCAACCTTGACAACTTTAAGATGCATGAACTTTAACTCCCAGAATTCCAACCTTAAAATTGCCAAAATTGAGAAACACTACCGTTCTGGGTAAATTAAGAGCGACTGGATCCCAAGGTTTGAACACTGATAAACAGCAGGCACATTTGCATACATAATCACAGATTCTCCAAATGATCTCAATTCCTTTTTAACCTTTTCTTGAGTCAAACCGTAACCACTGGGATTATGGATCTCAAATTCTGAGAATTCTTCTGGCCTGCTTCCTTGCTCTAACAAAATTGCTTCCAGTCCTTGTCTGCTTAAAAACCCGGGCCCTTTAAACCTGAAAACACTGGTTCCGAGAATTAGGCTTGCTTAAGCATGCACAAAGAACTTTGTGCTGAATGCTTACAGGAAAAGTAGTTTAGAATCCTTGCAACATGCAGTTGAGTTTAATCTCTTTAATTAAATAGAGCAAAGGAAGGAGATTTCACTAGGACCAGTAAATCATCTTCCCATCGAAATAAGAGGAAAATCTCAATGGAATAGATTCAGGACTTTCATAGAAATAAGCAGCATTTGCAAGTGGAATGAAAAGCAATGCTATTTTATTTTTGGAATACAAGATACCAGCACTTTGACTCTTGAGTTTGGAGAAGTATACCATGAGCATCTCTCTCGCACCTTGTCTCCTATCATGCATATTTTTGTATATTTCTTGTAAATAGGTAAGCATGAAAAATCAATGAAACAATGCAAACAAAGGAAATGGTAAAAGCAAGGACAGATGGAAAAATCTTTGAGAGCTTTAGTGGCCAACAGTTTGATTCCCAGCACTTACAGAATTAGAGGCAGTTAAGACTGGATGAGCATCAACAGGAAGCATATTAAACAATGTCTGCTTATGAGCAGGTGAAGGTCAATCTGGTTGAATTCCTTCTGAGAGACTTAATGCCTTTAATGGTGAGAGAAAGATCCAGTGAAGCTGAGCATGCTCTGGAATAACAATGGAAAAGCAGGGAGGGGACTCAAGGGTAGGCAAGAGAGTGGAAGAAAACACAGCAGTAGGCTCATTCTTTTTTTAAAACCCAAGATGGCTATGTATAAAATAATGGAGAATGAGAAGAGCTTTTCTTCTTGGAGCTGAAGTAGAATACAGTGTATTCTTTTCTTAATTAAGAAAAGACACAGGTACATAAAAGGTCTCTTTGAGTTTCCATTCTTTTATGACTATCTGAAATCTTATGAACAGTTTGCACAAAACACTAATTTCATTCTTTTAAACAGGCAGGTAAACCTGTCCTCTAAGTAAAAACAGTGTGCTAAGGAAACAGGTTTACTGAATTTATTTTATTTACTCTTTTAAAAGATGTGCCATCAAATTTAGACAGCATAATTTTGAGATATCCTGGGGCTGCAAAAAAAGACCATGGAGTCATATATATACCTGCCTCCCCACTCCAAATTTTAACATTTAAACACTTTGGAACCCCATTCCTTGTAGGAATACCTTTATTTTTAGCTTCAATATCCAGAAAGGGAGGAGGAGATTCCCAATTGCCCCTCCTCTAAGGAACATTAAGTTGGCTAAAACAAGAAACAAGACCTTTTCTGATAACCTCAGCTGAACAGGATCGAGCAACTTACTTCAAGCAACCGATGATAGAATCACATGAAATCCTCAAGACTTCATTTTGCTACTCATGGAGCTCTCTGGGAACATGATTGCTAAAAGCTACCACATTCCCCACCATTTTGAGGGTAGATGTTAAAAAGTAGAGCCTCTAAACTGGACAATAAAAATAAATCCATCCCACACTTCTATTATCACACTATTAATAGTGACAGTTCCCACCAAATCTGCCCAATTATGTGGTCATCATCTCCAAATTATTGCCCCAGATATATATACATAGATATAGATATATAAAGCCCCTGTCACACTGCACCAACGGATGCAAAGAGAAAGTAAAACGGACAAAAAAGCTTGCCATCCGTTCGAAAACGCGATGTACTCACTGCCTCCGTTTGGCTTCCTCTCTGTCCGTCCAGCATCCGTTTATGGACGTTTCATCCGCTCCAAAAGTTTTAGGCTGCTTAAAACTTTTGCGTGGAAAATGTATCCAGTTCGTCCGTTATGCATCCGCTACGCATCCATTACGCATCTGTTACGCATCCGGTATATCCGCTTGGCGTCCGCAACTCGCATCCGCCCGGATGCAGGGAGGAAGCGGAACGGATGTGGAACGGATGCAGAATGGAAACAAAGCATTTAAAATGGAAAAAACGTTCGCAGAGGGGACCTATCTCGGATATTAAGGATGTCTAGAGGATGCCTAGAGGATGCCTAGAGGATGCCTAGCGGAAAACCTATACTGCCTATAAAAAGGGGGAGCAACTCGTCTGCATCGCACTTTCAGACCAGCAGCCCAGCGGTGCAGACCTCTGCAGCCTTCATCTGCCTCTTCCTCTTCCACAGCATCCAGTCATGTCCACCGTGGATTGCGACAAAATCCTTTCGACAGCCAACATCCTTCTGCAACACTGCGAAACCATCGACAGTCTCTGTGAACAGTACTACGGGAAGAAAAGGAGGCACCCCAAAAAAGTCTGGCTCCGAAGATGGTTCGCCAGAAGAGCGCAGTACGTACTTTACAACAAGCTGATGGTGGAGCTTAGGAGCGAAGACCCTCGGACATTCCAGAACTTCATGAGGATGCCTCCAGCCATGTTTGACGAAGTTGTGCAGCGCCTGACACCCAGGTTGACCAAGACAAACACCAACTTCCTGCCCAGCCTGGAACCTGGCACTCACTCTGTGCCACCTGGCCTCAGGGACCACCTACAGGAGCATGCAGTATGGCTGGAGAGTGTCACCCAGCACCATCAGCTTTGTTGTCAGACAAGTGGTGCAGGCCATCATCGAAGAATACAAGGAGGAGCTCCTCCAGTGCCCCTCCACTGAAGAAGGATGGAAGAAAGTTGCAGAGCAGTGGTATCAGAAGTGGAACTTCCCCCACACTGTTGGAGCCATCAATGGCAAGCATGTGGCCTGCAAAGCTCCAGCCAAGTTGGGGTCCACTTATCAGAACTACAAGGATTTCTTCAGCATAATCCTCTTCGCCATGGTCGATGCTGACTACAAGTTCATGTACATCGATGTTTCAGGCAACGGCTCAGCTTCAGATGCCCAGGTATACAACGACAGTCACCTCAAGGAGGGGCTGGAAAGCAACCTCATGGTGGGCTTCCCAGATCCAGACCCGCTGCCCAATGACACGCAAAATGTGCCCTACTTCATTGTGGGGGATGACGCCTTCTCCCTCACAACCTACCTCATGAAGCCCTACACCTCCAGATGCCTCATCCGTGAAGAGAGGATCTTCAACTACAGGCTGTCCAGGGCAAGGCGGGTGGTGGAGAACGCCTTTGGCATCCTGGCCAACAGGTTCCAGGTACTTCTCACCAACATGCAGCATTGCCCAGAGACCATGAGGAGGATCATGGAAGCTTGCTGCATCCTGCACAATCTCATGCACACCCACTACCCAGTCTTGCAGAACAGGCTCGTGGACCTCCAGCAAGGCAATGGGGACATGGAGCCTGGGGAATGGAGGCAAGGGCAAAACCTGATCGACACTGAGGATGTGCAAGGGCCCAACAGAGCCTCACGTGAGGGGAAGAAGCAGTGCAACCTCCTGAAACACTGGTGCAACTCCCCAGCTGGAGCAGTGGAGTGGCAAGACAGGATGGTAGATGCTTAATGGATGCTTCCTTCAGCCTGTCTCATCACACGGATGAGATTGGGCCATGTATGTTTGGTTGGCCTACAATGAACAGGGCGTTTAATAAAGAGTTGTGTTTATGTTGACATGTGTGGATCAATGCTTACATTGTAATTGATAATGAAGGGCCATAGGGGTGGCACCTGGGAGGGTGGACCATACAGTCCTACTATGCTTGCACTGGAGGTTTATCTATCCCACAGCTATTACCCATCCCATAGGTATCCCTGCCCATCCCACAGGTATCCCTTCCCATCCCACAGCTATCTTAACCCATGCCACAGGTATCCCTTCCCATCCCAAAGGTATCCCTTCCCATCCCACAGCTATCTTAACCCATCCCACAGATATCCCTTCCCATCTCACAGGTATCCCTTCCCATCCCACAGCTATCTTAACCCATCCCACAGGTATCCCTTCCCATCCCACAGCTACCTTAACCCATCCCACAGGTATCCCTTCCCATCCCACAGCTATCTTAACCCTGCCCATCCCATTGCTATCTTAACCCATCCCACAAGCATGCAAAGGCTAAACCATTTCTAAAAGTTTCCACCCAGACTTTATAGAAAAAAATTAATGAAGCAAGTGTGTGAAACAAAGATAAACTTTATTAATAACAAGCTGTAAAATAAACATGACCCAAGTCAAGTGTCCAAATAAAGTCCACAAATATCCAGGCAGCCAGTCTCTGGAACTCCTCTTGGTCACTCGGTGGTGTGTGCCCAAGCTAAGATGTTAGGGAGCAGGTGCTGTGGAGGTGGGTGCTGCTGCAGTGCTGGTCTGAGGTGTTATTGGAGTGCCTAGCCCTGAGAGGACAACAGGGGACAGTGTGTTGAGGAAGGTGTCGGACAGCTGGCTCAGCCCCGTGATGCTGAGAGGTCCTTCCTCCATGCCATGGGGTGTCAGCCCCAGTACTGAGGACAGATGTACTGAGGCCGGGCTTGGCTGTGGGATGGAGGAAGGAGCAGTGTAGTGGGGCTGCCTGCTCTGCAGCGGGGTGAGGACCGTCGAGGTTGGCATCGGTGGCATCATTGGAACCGGTGGCAACGGTGTTGCCTGATGACTCTGTGCCTGCATCTGTAAGGGCTGCTGTCTGTGCTGCTGGACCTCCGGGTAGCTGTAGCCCTGGTAGGTGAGGGGGTGTGGGAAGCCTTGGTATGGGAGGGACATCACCTGGGGTGGAGGAGCAGACCTGGACTGGGTGGGAGCAGGTGCCTCTGGGTCTGGAGGGTTGTTAAGCAGCGTGGTGATCCTCTCCTTCACCACCTGGTATTGGGGATCCACCATCTCCTTGAGGGTCTGGTTCACATAATTAAGGAAGGGCTTGCGGTTGGAGGAGGAGGATTCGATGGGGACCAGCTGAGAGAGGAGTCTATGCTGGTGCGGATGGTGTCCCTGATCTCCACCAGGACCTTGTGGCTCTGCCCCTCCTGCGGTCCGGCTCTCTGCCTTACTGTGGTGGCGGAGGTGTGGGTGGATGCGGCTTCTGCAGCGGTGGATTCGATGTCTCCTTTCTCCCACCGCACCAGGGAGTCCTCATCGCTCTCCACCATGCTTTCAACACCTGCCTGGGGGTTCTCCGCCGTGGCACGCTCCACAGATACCTGCATGGAGACAGGGACTGACTCTCGGCCGCCAGAGGACTGGCTCCCAGCAGGCTGCCGGAGAGAGAGGGTAGAGATTTGGGCTCCTGGTGCTCCTCGGTGGCGGACCTCACCCTCCAGGAAGCTGCACTTGGCCATGACATAGTTCTCTCTGTCCGTCAGCTTAACCCTGGCCTGGCCAGATTTTTTGTGGTGCAGCTTCCCGTACCAGGTGTGCATGTGCTTCCACCAGCCGAGGAGCACCTCCGAAGTGTAACCCAGACTCTCCGCCCTCTCTCTCCAAGCAGCCTGCTTCCGCTTGGTGTTCCTGTACAGCCGGTGTCCCTTCCGCCACAGATAGTCGTTCTCTCTCAGCCACTCCAGCACCTCATCCTCGTGCGCTTCCTCGATGTAATACTGCCTCTTCTCCCATTGTTGCATACGCCTCTTCCTCCCTTTAGCAGGACCAGATGGGCCCTCATCAGAGGGGCTTCCAAGTTTTAGGGGCTGCTCCTCCACACCAACAGCATCATCATCATCATCATCACCAGCAGGATCATAATCATCATCATCATCAGCAGCAGCAGCATAATCACCAGCAGGATCATAAGTAGCAGCAGCAGCAGCAGCAGCAGCAGCAGCAAGACCAGGATCAGCAGCAGCAGAGTTAGCACCAGCAGCAGGGTCAGCAAGACCAGGAGCACGAGCAGAACGAGCAGAACGAGCAGGACCAGCAGGACCAGCAGGACCAGGAGCAGCTTCAGCAGAGTACGCAGCAGAAGCACCACCGCCAGGAGCAGCTCCAGCAGAAGCTCCAGCAACAGAAGAGCGAGCCCAAGCAGCAGAAGCCCCAGCAGAAGCAGAGTCAGGGACATGGGGCGGGAGGGTGGCCCTGTCCCTCTTGCCAGGGATGGCGGCAGGTTGCTGAGACTTTCGCTTCTTCCCCATGGTTGTGGGGTTGCTGGCTGGCAGGGAGGATGGCAGGAAGGCTGGCAGGCACCAAGGCTGGCAGGAAGCCTGGCAGGAAGCCTGTTAGGAAGCCTGGCAGGAAGGCTGGCAGGAAGGCAGGCACCAAGGCTGGCAGACAGACTGGCTGGCAGGGAGGCTGGAAGGCAGGCTGCCAGCAAGGCTGGCAGGGAGGCTGCCCAGGAGGCTGGGAGGCAGGCTGGGAGGCAGACTTGGAGGCAGGCTGGCAGCAAGGCTTGCAGGCAGACATGCAGGCAAGAACTCTGAGGTATCCAGCAGCAGGTCTTTCCTCGGAATGCTGGCCACGTGCGAACTGCTTCCCTTTATATTCGGGGGGCTTGCGCAATGCATCCCCCCCGCATGCGCAATTAACGCTAGGCATCCATTAGGCTTCCACTGTGCATCCGCTAGGCTTCCGCTGTGCATCCGCTTCATCCACTGTGCATCCGTTCTGCATCCGCTTTTTCCGTTCCGCGTCCGCTTTGCTGAGGCCCCTCAGAAGCCTAGCGGACGCGCCATCCGCTTCCATCCGCTGGGCTTCCGTTCCGCATCCGCTTTGCATCCGCCCTGCATCCTCCCCACGTATGTGTTGTCCGCTCCAATTATGCAAATTTTCACCCCTTTTGAGTGCGGATACAACGGATGTAACATTTTTCTCTTCCGTTGTGTCCTTTTTGCATCCGTTGGGCAGTGTGACATGGCCTTAAAATAACCTTCAGTACTGTATAGCAAATAATTCATTGCACATGGCTTTGTGTGAGGGGTCAAGGTTCTGGCATCTTGTATCCCCCTCCCCAGTTTTTAGTTAATCTTCCCACCTGCTTTATTTTACTTGGCAGGTGAAATATTTATGCAATTCAAAGACAGACTATAATGATTTTCCTGATTGGCAGTGCAATATCATTGCAGATACTGTGCAAAAGCATCACTTTGATTCACTTTTTCTATATTAACATTTTATGGATATACTTTTTGTTTCTTCAAATGTCACACCATTGATTGATTATTTTCCTTATATTATATAATGCCCTGGCATATTTTTGGTTGTACTTTAGTTTATCCTCTGGTTGTTATGCCTACCAATAATTAAATGCATATTTTAAATCTCCTCCTTGGAATGGACTAAATATGGTAAAATCATTCCTTCCTTCTCCTATTTTCCCCACAATAACAAACCTGTGAGTTGGTTGAGGCTGAGAGTAACTGATCTAAAATCAACCAGACAGGCAAGACTAGAACTCATAGTCTCTCAATTTGTAGCCTGGTGTCTTAACCACTAGACCAAAGGGAGAGGGGACATTTTAATTTTTGACTCAAATCATCATGTGTGAATTCACTGAAAGGCCTGATTACCTGAGAAAGTTAGCAATTGCTCTTATACTGCTTCTCTTTATTAGAAGTATCAGGATGAGCTGTAGCAGCCAGCAACTGGGCTTCTTCTTTTGCTATACACAGGATTGCGGCCTGAGGGAAGTGAAGTCAAAATATTGTGGTTGCTCTTACCTGCTGCCTTAATGGACAACGTAAATCCAGCGAGGGTGCCATGGCAACAGGAAGGATGAAAGAAAAGAAATTGTGATCCTAAGGGAAAATCTTCCCACCAAAATTCTAGAATTCATAGCTACCCCTGTAAATTGCCTTGCAACTGCCTGCCCAACTCCAGTTAGAAAATATTGCCCTGGTGGCATTTCTTGCTTGAACCTCGTATTTGTAATTTAAATGCATTGCAAAGCTTTGGGAGAAGAAATGCTCTTCCCTGTTCTGCTTAGACCCAGTCTTAGAAGCTAGTGATTTGCCCTAAGGGAAGCTTGCAAGTGAAGCAGAGCAAAGCAATTGCTCTCTCCCACCCTGTTTCCCTGAAAATAAGTCCCAGTTAAGATTTGCAGCCAGATGGACATATTTGGAACTGTATTTTCCCCAAAATAAGGCCTAACCAGAAAATAAGCCCCAATGCGTCTTTTGGAGCAAAAATTAATATAAGACCTGGTCTTGTTTTGGGGGAAATATGGTAGGTGTGGCTACCAGACAACCCTATCCAATGCACAAAAATATGCTGTTATCTTTGCTTACAGTGAACCTTCAAGCATATTATGCTGAGCAGAGGTAAAGTATGCATTATTCTGCTGATTCTTTGGTGAGCATTTACATTTTAAGCTTGCTTGATTTTTTATCAGTGAAAAAATTCTCCCACATTTACAAATGCAACATGTCTAACCACATCCAACAAGCAACCAGATGACCATGGATTAGCACAGAAAGTTATGTGAACCCAGCTTGCGTAGTTTGTAGTTCAGTGTGTCTTCCAAACTCAGAAAATTGAGTTAGGCCAGGGGTATCAAACTCAATTTCATTGAGGACCACATCAGGGCTGTGGCTGATGTTGGGGGGCTTGGCAGGTATGGGTGACTGGGTATGTGTGGTCAACTGGGTGTGTGTGGCCAGCTTGACACCACTCCCCAAACTGCTGGCATGTTTCCTCTTTGCATTGGGTATTCTGAGCTGAAGCAATGCTGGCCCGATCTTTCTTTTTTGCATTGGGTAGACCAGGACAGCCCCACGGGCTATATCCAACCACATCACAGGCAGGATCCAGCCTGGGCAGAGGTGGTATTCAGCAAGTTCTGGCCAGTTCTGGAGAACTGATAGAGGAAATTTTGAGTAGTTCAGAGAACGGCAAATACCACCTCTGCCTGGGGATTTTACAGTATCCTTCCCCTGCCACGCCCACCAAGCCACACCCACAGAACCAGTAGTAAAAAAAATTGAGTCCCACCACTGGGCCTTGGCGGCCTTGAGTTAGATACCCCTGACTTAGGCAAACCATAGTTCAGTTACCCACGGATAAGTGCAAACACAGCTATTGTCTACTAACTTGACACAGGACTGGGGAAAAAAAGATTGTATCCTATATTCTTTGCCCTTGTCTCCAATTCAAAATTAAAATCTGTGTTCCTTCTGAAAGGGAACACTTACATTTCCATAATGGATCCAATTGACACATCTCTCTTTGTATATCAGGGATTGCATGACTTCTGTAGATGCCACATACTAAATAAAATAAATAAGATAAACATATATCTCCGTAGGAGAGGTGATGTAGAAGCTTTTTCTAGGCACCTGAAGAGTGAAACAATGTGATGCAATTTTGTTCTTCTGCTTCTGTCTCCTGCCGAGAGTAGTATATGGAACCCAGACACCCGAGCAGGTTAAATTCAGCTTAATCCTTTATGATTTGAGAGTTAAGTTCACACTTAATAGAAAATCATGCCCCCCCCCCCCCAATTGTGGTCTGTTATACAAGCTGCAGTTGATACCATCAAACATCATTGTTTGCTATAAGCAACACATCATGGCTGAGTTGAAAAATATGCTAAAGCCAAGCCAAACAAATCACACTTGTGACTTCGCATGGTGAATAAACCTAGCCTTGTCAACTCTGATGGTGACCAATGGTTTTTAAACAAATAACTCTGACTGATAAAGGCATGTCTGTTTAACTGACCTTCACAAAAGAAATACCTGCATTTGTTTTAGGGTAATGAGTAAATTGATTTTTTTCTATCCTTCCTTGTCCAAATTAGTGGTTATTAACATTAACTTTCTTGTAAGCCGCTTAGTTGGTGCTATTAAATAATCGGGGAACCTAGTAAAATAGTGGGATCAAATACTAGGGGCTGAGAAATTAATTAACTTCCCACTCCCCTCACTTATCCACACTCTGGAATTGGATTAATAACTAGCAATAGAAGTAGCCTATTCTTTCCATCATACTCAAATAATGGTTCAAGTCAGAGTTTCATTCCTTTCTTATTAAAATCTTTCTACGCCTGGAAGGCTCATTTTCTGTTTGGAGCCCTCTGGTGTCTGAAGTGCTAAATGGCTTTAAGTCACAGATCCATCATGACTTAAGGTATGTATATTAAGGCTTTCAGTTTTAGATGTACCAAGTGCCCTTCCGCTTTGCCATATGGACAGTAAAGTATTTGCTTTTCCCTTCTGGTCCTCCTTGCCTTGCTAATTCTAAGCTGTGTTAGAATTTCAAGTTCTACATCAATGAAGCAATTGCAGCATGAGTCTGTCAGTCCATCACAACACAAGTGCACTGTTAGACTATTACAGCCATGCTGCTGCAGTCAGTGGTAGTAGGAAGACAAACATGTCACAATGCAAACCCTTTCTTTTATATCTCAAATTCTAACCTTACAGACAACCTGGAACTAAGGAGAAATTTCCTGACAGAACAATTAATCAGTGGAACAACTTGCCTCCAAAAGTTGTAATTTGTTTAATTTGTATTGATTAGATTTGTCAATCACTTACAAGATAATAGGCATAAGTATAAACATGAGTAAGAAGACAGGAAACAGGTACAAATAAATGGGGACAATAGGACAGGGACAGGAGGCGCAATTGCATGCCCCTTATAGACCTATTAGGAAGGGGATGAGGTCAATAGTAGATAGTAAATGCTCCAAAATTGGATGTTTTGAAGAAGAGATTGGACAATTATTTGTCTGAAATGTTTCCTGCCTGAGGATAGGGTTAGGTAGGGTTTCCTGCCTGAGCAGGGGTTGGACTAGAAGACCTCCAAGGTCTCTTCCAACTCTGTTATTCTATTCTATTCTATTCTATTCTATTCTATTCTATTCTATTCTA
>BLBF01000032.1:27335717-27367559 GCA_015471245.1 Laticauda colubrina
ATCTATCTATCTATCTATCTATCTATCTATCTATCTATCTATCTATCATCTATTTATTAGATTAATTAGTTGCCCATCTGCCTCATAGGCTCACAAAGGAACTGATCTGAGTGGTGGGGTTCAAACTTTTTTACTACCGGTTCTGTGGACGTGGTGTGGTGGGCGTGGCAAGGGAAGGATACTGTAAAATCTCCAGTCGATGGTGGTATCTGCTGGTTCTCCAAACTGCTCAAAATTTCCGCTACCGGTTCTCCAGAACTGGTCAGAACCTGCTGAATACCACCTCTGGATCTGACCTGACCTGCCTTGGCCTCCTAAAGGGTTTTCCTTAGTACTTGAGCTAAATCAGAGCTGAAAAGAAGATGATGGCCTAGCTCTCTCTGGGAGGTAATTCTGAAGCTTTATGATGTCATTACTGCTCCATGTCCACCCAAAGGAAAGCACCCTTTGCTAGCGGAGGAGAATGGGACGATGAGAAAGGAAACATCTTGAGTGACAGGGACATCAAAGCCCTTCAACAGAAACCAAGACACTCTATAACTCTGGATACAGTAGAGGGGTGTGTGGCAAGGCACATGAGCAACTCACTGCTGGTTGGTGGATGATACAGGTGCTTTATGAGGTCACTGCTGCTATGTGTTCATCTAAGTGAAAATACTATCTGCAAGTAAGAAGAGCATGGAAGATTAAGAGGGGGCAACATCTCAAGTCTGGCCGGGTCATCTAAGCTCCTGTGCTGAAAGAACACCTACGCCTTTTAATACATTTCTGCTTCTGACTGACAAAGATGGCTCATGAAATTGACTGGATCAACAGCAAGGCTGGCATGTGCAACATTACCTCCTACAAGTCCAAACAAAAGAAAGAGGACTCTGAGCGTAAAATGGTTTGCTTTGTTAATGTTGCCAACCTGAACATGAGAGATGGGAATTTGGGCCGAAAGGTTTTTAATGACCAACCTGACCACATCAACGACCCTGCTGGTGAACTCGACTTACGAAACCTGGAGGAGAAGGAGGTCATTGTAATCAAGGACAACGAACAAAGGAAATGCATGAATACTGATGGAGCGGTCTGCCTTTTCAAGCCAGGTTCCTTGGAAGGTGTCAATATTGTCAACTGGCTCAATAGTGATCTCCAGAAATATGCCTTTGGGTTTGAACATGCACTAGCTCCTTTCAGGACCTCTCAGAAACTGAAGGTGTTTGATAAGGGATCTCAGAACAACAATAACATGGGTTCCAGCAGTTCAATGGCAGGAAATTCAGTGGCAGAAACAGGAAATTCAGACGATCTTGCTTACTATGCTAACAAGCTCTGTTCCTTAGTGGTTGAGATGACACGTAAAGAGATCAAGGATAGATGGGAAAATACGAGAAAATACCTATGCCAGAACATTAATTCTTATAACGCGGGAAGGAAAGCTAGTGTAACAGAAAACAAACCATCTTCCGAAGACGAAGGCAAGGAGCAGGAAGGACAGTATGATTCTACAAGAACAAGAAGATCAGATGATTGTACTTCTGTCAACAAAGGGTTGATGTTATATGCAAACCAGGTGGCTTCAGACATGATGCTCTCGTTCCTGAAGACCATGAGTGTCCAGAAGGGAAGACACCCTCCAGCTGCGTGCATTGTTTTAAAAGATGTACTTGTGAATCATGCCAAGGAAATAGTCTCAGACTTGATCGATTCCTCCATGAAAAATTTACACAACATCACTGGGGCACTCATGAAAGACTCTGATTTTATCTGCGGGGTGAAGAAGAATCTCTACAGTGTTGGAAGCCAAAAGTCCACAGAGGTTTTGGAAGCCATGGTAAGGCGCTTGTTCAAGCTACTGGCGGGAGATGACAAGACTCGGGCACAAAGTTTAGCTTTTACCTCATATAAGTTAGGGGCATTGGGGAACCAGAGAACTCAAGGCATGCAATTTGCATCCCTGAAAAGTGAGTGCCACAGCCAGGGGAAGGACAGAATGGGGGGACCAGGAGGATCAGGGAAACCTCACACCTCAGCAAGTCGGGGGCTAGACAAGCAAGTGTCAGCAGATGTGTATGGAAAAGAAATTCTTTTAACAGCCTTAATGCAGATACAGCAGCACTTGTTAGAAAAAACCAAAAAAGCCAGAATCCGGGAAAACCACGCCAACTCATTTGGCTATCTTCACCATGACTCCACCTATGACAGAAGCAGTGAGAGAAGCCTGAAGCGCTCCTCGAAATCTTACGAGGGAAGACCGGACTGCGACGGCAGAGACAAAGGCAGCGTCCTGTTGTCTGTGATCCAGAAGGTCCTCCAAGAGATTGGTTTCAATCCTGAGGACCTGTGCATGGACAAGAACAGAGGTTAGACAGCAGAAGACACTACAGGTGTAGAATCTCCTCTTCTGAACCAGCCCAATGGAGTAGCAGATCTGTAGGACAAGATGCAGCAGATGGACAAGAACATTTATTGATCAACCTGTGGGATGCAAATGATCTCTTGGTTTTAGCTAATTAGGTGACATCATCACAGCCCCATTGCAAGCTGCGGTGGAGTGAATTCAGATTGGGTGATTCAATGGTAGCTGGGCAAGATCATCAAATAAAAACTAAAAGAAGAGGAAAGAGAGTTTGTCATATATTGCTTTCCTCAGAGCTCAAGCCGTAGCCCTGTTAACAACCAATCCTAGACCATTACATCAATTACAGGTAGCTCTCGACCACAATGACCCCAAAATTCCTGTTGTTAAGCAAGACAGTGGTGAAATGAGTTTCCCCCCATTTTATTTTTCTTTTCTTGTTGCAGTTCTTAAGTGAATCACTGCAATTTTTTAAAGTTAGTAACACCGTTGTTAAGTGAATTTGGCTTCCCCATTGACTTTTCTCATCAGAAGGTCTCAAAAAGGGATCACGTGACCCCAGAACACCATAAATATGAGCCAGTAACCAAGCAGCTGAATTTTGATCATCATGGGGATGCAGTCATAAGCGTGAAAAACGGTCATAATAAGTCACTTTTTTCAGGGCCATTGTAACTCTGAACAGTCACTAAATGAATGGTTGCAAGGTGAGGACTATCTGTAGTGACTGTGGGGAGTAAGACCCTATGCATAATACCTTTTTCCTAATTTTTGAGGACTTTAGCAGATATTCATTTCAGCTAGTATTTCCTAACTTTTCAATTCGGTAATAACACAAGAACAAACTGCATTTTGGGGTCGGACTAGATGACCTACAAGGTCCCTTCCAACTTTTTTGATCTAATCGAAATCTACCTCAATGCTTTAGGAAACCCAAACAGTTCCATGATTTATTTTGCATAAGACGGCCACATTCCAGCCTAAATACCATGAGAATGATGAATAAATAGCAGATGCCATCCCTTCCTGCAGGCATCCCATTAGTTAGCTGAGTGTGACGACCCAGGCTGGGATACAAAATAAACACAGTCACAAAAACAGGTGAAGCCCCTTTTATTCCTTCACTTTGCTTCAAAGCTCCAAATATCCTTGACTGGAGACTGTTAAGCCTGGGTTCCCCAACCAGGGTTAGGTAGACAAGCTAAACAGAATGTGCAGCGTTAGTCAGATAGGCACACAGATAAATGAGTGAGCTAAGCTTGTATGTTTATTAACATACAGTAAAAATAACAGATACGCTTGTGCTATCAAGAATATAGTTTATTCCAGTATAAGTTTATGGCATAGTCAAATAACAGTCCAATATTCATTTACCATGTAGTCAGTCCATTCAGGGATATTCAGTTAGCAAAGTCCATGTAGAATATCCGATGTCAGTTCACTTACAAAATCAGTCCTTTGTTGTCTCTCCCGTTTGAGCAATGCAGTCTTGCTTCCAAGCAGTAATCAGGGATCATCAAAGCCAGCCAGAGAGGGAGAGCAAGCCGTAGTCTTGCTCCTTTTATATTGTTTTCTTAACCACTCCTTTAATTGCTATTTCACAGTTAAAGCTGTATACACTCTAACATACACTAACTATGATTCATAGTTATTATTTCACCTAAACCAGTTAGGGTAAACAATGTTATCCCTAACATTCTCCCCTTTTAGGTTACATAATAACTATGAATCATTTACATCTTTAGAAAATATTTTTCGCAACTTTCTTTAAATTTAGTTGCTCCTTGAGCTTTTGTAAATTGGTCTGCAATGTTTTCTTCTGACATGCAGTATACCAATTTAATTAATCCATTTTTCACTGATTCTCTTACATTCAAATATCTTAGGTCAGTATGTTTTGATCTAGTTTTTACAGCAATACTAGTAGCTAACTTTATAGCTGCTTGGTTATCCTCGTACACCATAATGGAATCTTTTACAGTTATACCCATGTCCAACAACAACTGTTTGTAGAAAATCAAATCAGTGCATAATAATGACAGACATGAAAATTCAGCTTCCATCGTAGATAAGCTAATATGCTGTTGTCTGATTGACCTCCATCCTATTAGTGTCTTACCAAATAATATAGCCATCCCAGATGTTGATTTTCTAGTGTTTATATCAGTTGCAAAACTTGCATCTGCATAAGCACTAAGACTCAAATCACCCTTTGGTTCTATATATAATGCATGGTTTATTGTTCCCTTAAGATATCTCAATATTCTTTTTAAGGATTTCCAATGATATTCTTTTGGATCTGAATTAAAACGTGCCAGCTGATTTACACTATAAGCTATATCTGGCCTTGACCAATTGCTTATATATGATAAGCTACCAATCAAAGATTGATATATGGACTTATCAAATTTGGGACTTTGATCATTAGTTTGGCAAACTTCCTGACTCATTGGAGTCTTTGCCGGTTTAGAAAGTTCCATCTTATAAGTTTTAATTAATTGGCAAATTTTATCTTCTTGAGATATCTTAAAACCATTATTTGTTTTATTTATTGTCAATCCTAGATACCTTTTAATTTCACCTAAATGCTTTATTTTTATCTTTTTGGCTAATAATGATATAATTTCATTTGCTTCATTATTAGTCTTAGTTATTAAAACAATATCATCAGTAAATAATAATAATAATGACACCGTTCCATTATTTTCTCTTTTAAACACACACGGATCTGCTAAACCAGATTTAAAACCTATATTGTTTAACTCTTTTACAATATATTGGTTCCACTCAAACCCAGATTGTTTCAACCCGTAAAGACTCTTTTTGAGTTTCCAACAATCATTATTATTTTCTTTATTTTCTTTTATAGCAATTGGTTTTCTTAAATATATAGTGTGCTGCAATGGTGCATGTAGATAAGCAGTTTCTACATCTAAATAGTTAATGACATAGTTTTTCTTAGCTGCACACACTAATGCTGCTCTTAAAGATGTAGCTTTAAGGCTTGGCGCAAAAACTTCATCATAATCAGATGCAGTTTGATTAAATCCTTGAGCTACTAACCTAGCTTTATGGGTAACAGTCCCATCATTTCCGGTTTTTACTTTAAATATCCATTTGCACCCAATGGATTTTTCTCCTGGAGGTAATTTGGCATCTTCATACACTTTCATTACCTTTAATGAATTTAGTTCTTTTTCCATAGCCTTTTGCCAATTCTCCTGATCCTTAGCAGGATACATCCTAAGTTCATCTACACTAGTTGGAACTTTAGTTACTTGGCAAACTATACTTGCTTGATACCTATCAGGTGGTCTAGTTATACGTGTAGTACGTCTAGGTATTATAGGACTTACAGGTGGACTTTCCTCTATTAATTGTTCTTGATCATGTAACTCTTCCTGATCAACTATTTCCTCTTGTTCTGGTCCTATTTGCTCTTCGTGGACTTCTTCTTTAATTGGACTCTTCTTATAGCTAATCTCATCTTTCTGCCTTTTGTAGGGTTCAATAAATACTTCATTATTTAAATCTTGCTCTAATCTATTCCATCCTACATGTTCTAGGAATTTTGCACTAGCACTGGTGTAAACTCTAGATGTACCTGGTTCCCAGAATCTATAGGATCTATGATTAGATGTGTATCCTACAGAAATCAATCTTTTAGCTCTATGCTGTCCTTTGTATCTAAGTTGTGTAGGGATATGCACCCATGCTGGTGCTCCAAATGTGTGCATGTAACTTAAATCAGGTTTTGTACCATGCCACAGTGTGAATGGTAATTCACCTGTTGTTGAATTAACAACATTATTTAATATATGATTACCACACATTATTGCTTCTCCCCATAAATTGTCAGGTAATCCTGAATCAGACATCATAGTTCATGCCATTGATTGTAATGTTTGGCCTCTTCTCTCTATAAAGGCATTATGTTGTGGCCTATATGGTGCAGACATTTTATGTTGAATACCTAACATTCTAAGTCTGTTTTTAAATTTATTATTTGTAAATTCTGTACCATTATCTGTGATGAGAGTTACTAATTTCTTTTTAGTTTTTCTTTCAGCGAATTTTCACCAATTAAATAGATTTTTATATGTTTCAGTTTTGCTCTTCATTAAATAGCAAAACCCATATCTAGAATAGTGGTCCATTATACTTAGTATGTGGCGAGCTCCTCCTACACTTGGTTTTTTCGGACCTATTAAATCAGCAAATACTACTTCTAATGGCTCTTTAGTAGTAAATCCATCAACTCTATTTGCCGGTATAACCCTGCTCTTACTTTGATTACAGGCATTACATTGCAAATACTTATTACAAGATTTCAAACTTATTCCCTTAGACAATTCAACAGTTTTCTTAAGCATTTTAAAATTTAAATGTCCTAGCCTTCGATGTAACAAGTGAATACATTCGTCATGAGGTTTCTTATTTTCATAAATTGTGTTAGCCACCTTTAAACCATCATCATTTAACACATATAATTCACCTCTTAAAGATGCAGTAATTCTCTTATCTTCTTTTTCAATTATGCAGTTATCTCCCTTAAATGTAACTACATATCCTAGTTTAACCAAAATTCTAACTGAAATTAAATTAAACTTAAGTTGTGGTACATATAACATTTTTACATTCTCTTTTATAAAAGAACAATATGCTATACCTTCACCTTTAGCTTTCAGTTTCCAGCCATTGGCTAATGATATCTGCTGTTTACTCTGGGACATTTTAATAAAATTTTTGTTATCATTTGTTATACAATGGGATGCCCCACTGTCAACCACCCATAAATTATTTTTTACAGCTCCGTTAGTATACATGGCTAACTCTAAATTTTTATGTAGTCTTTGATGATTTTTAGTATTCTGGCCAGCATTCTGGCTCTTTGCCTTTTTACAAAATCTTGCCAAATGTCCTCTTCCTCCACAATTAAAACACTTTTTAATTGCGTATGCAGTAGGAGGTTTATTATCTTCTTTTTGAGGTTGCTCCCTCCTTAATTCATCTCTTTCATGCCTTCTTCTGGCCTCTTCAATCAATCTGCCAGTTATATCAGTTAAAGTTAAATTGTCCTTTGGCAAAATTTCAAGTGAAGTTACGTAGTTATCATAACTTTCATCAAGGGAAGATAGAATTATATAAACTTGATGTTGTTCAGAGAATATAAGCTCTTTCTCGTGGAGTTCCTTAAAAATGCTTTGCATAGTTTTTAAATGACTCTGCATATCACCATTTGTTTGGAGATGTGTCCTGAAAAGCTTCCGTGTTAGATTTATGTGAGCACCAATATTATCTCGAACATAAATTCTCTTCAACTTCTGCCAACACCCAAAAGCCGTTTTCTCTCCGTGGATATAAATAAGCTGTTGATCAGTTAAGGTTAACCCAATTATGCAAATGGATTGTTGATTTTTATGCTTAAATTCTTCTATCTTTAGTCTGTCTTCCTCATCCTCTGGATCCCATTCTTCTACGTTTGGTGGATTTTCAATTATGTTCCACAGACCTTCTCCTCGTAGAAGTAGACTACATTTTGTAGACCATGATACATAGTTTGTTCCATCCAGCTTGGATATAAGGGACAAACTTTGTATATTGACTTGTGCCATGTTTTCTTATATGGATATAAAAATATAATTAATAAAACACAGCTGTCTGTTTACTGTAATGTATAACAACACAAACTCTCACTTTTTACATAAATCTGTTTAACCTAGTTAAACTGACTTTGCAGCCTCTGGGCCCATAACCAGTGTTAAGCCTGGGTTCCCCAACCAGGGTTAGGTAGACAAGCTAAACAGAATGTGCAGCGTTAGTCAGATAGGCACACAGATAAATGAGTGAGCTAAGCTTGTATGTTTATTAACATACAGTAAAAATAACAGATACGCTTGTGCTATCAAGAATATAGTTTATTCCAGTATAAGTTTATGGCATAGTCAAATAACAGTCCAATATTCATTTACCATGTAGTCAGTCCATTCAGGGATATTCAGTTAGCAAAGTCCATGTAGAATATCCGATGTCAGTTCACTTACAAAATCAGTCCTTTGTTGTCTCTCCCATTTGAGCAATGCAGTCTTGATTCCAAGCAGTAATCAGGGATCATCAAAGCCAGCCAGAGAGAGAGAGCAAGCCGTAGTCTTGCTCCTTTTATATTGTTTTCTTAACCACTCCTTTAATTGCTATTTCACAGTTAAAGCTGTATACACTCTAACATACACTAACTATGATTCATAGTTATTATTTCACCTAAACCAGTTAGGGTAAACAATGTTATCCCTAACATTGACAAAAAACTCCCCCACAAGCAGTTAGGAAAAAGAGGAAATGCCGTTTAAACTAAAATTGTCTATAAATTATAAAGAGTAAAAACAACACAAACCACACTGAAGCAATTAAGGGAACCATGCAAGATAAGAGCTTGAAGATGTCCACAGAAATTGGAACACACACTGAGAAGGACACCAAACTCAGAGAGGAACAACAGACAAGAGATATTTCCACGCTTTGTTTCCAGCACTGGCCCATATGCATGTCCGTCCTTTTAACCAGTTCTCACAGCTGCAGCCCATGAAGGGGATCAAGGCCCTTTTCTCCCCCGTAGACCATGCCATTCATGTCTCTCCCTTATCCTCTCCTCCCTGTGTGCCCTAGGATGGAGAGGGTCTGGGTCTGGGTCTTCCCCTGACTGCCCAGCCAGCCCTTTTCCTTCCCCAGCCTCCTCCACAACCTCCGCAGCCACACTTCCACTCCCTGTTGGTTATTCCTCCTCTCCCTCAGAGTCTGACTCTAACCAGGGCATGACACTGAGAGTTGGTTTCCAACTTTGTTATAGACCATAATTTATTGTATTTATTTCCTGCCAGCCCTCCCATGTAAGCCAAACAAGAAACACGACTAGATGAAATCATTCTACTTTATTGTTAGACTACATTAACAGAATCTTGCAAGTCTGAAAGTACCTGCTGCCATTACTTTTAACTGCTTGATTTTTCTTAAGTTTGTTCTTCTAACCCTTGGGGGGGGCTCCTGCCTCTCTTGTCTGATTGTTTCGAAGGCAGCATCTCTTCCCCGTGCAGGCCACGCCTACCTTGGCTCCCACGAATGGGAAATATTGCAAAACATCACATGACAGCAACGTGACGTCGCAAGTTTGACACCCATGTCTTAGATCCTCCACACATTCCATTACACGTACTGAATTTACACCTTGCCTTTCATTCAGGAAATTCAAAACGCATCATTGGGTGAATTGTGAATAGCATAGCATAGCATAGCATAGCATAGAATACTTTATTGGCCAAGTGTGATTGGACACACAAGGAATTTTCTTGGTGCAAATGCTCTCAGTGTACATAAAAGATACATTTGTCAAGAGTCAAGAATCATTAGGTACAACACTAAGTCATAGGGTACAATCAACAATCAAATCATACTAGGAAACAGTCGATATAAATCATAAGGATACACGTGACAAAATTATACAGTCACAAGTGGGAGGGAATGGGCGATAAGGAGTGATAAGAAGATTAACAGTAATAGCAGCAAACTTTGAAAATAGTTGAATGGTGTTGAGGGAATTATTTGTTTAGCAGAGTGATGGCGTTCGGGAAAAAAACTGTCCTTGTGTCTAGTTGTTCTGCTGTGCAGTGCTCTATAATGTCGCTTTGAGGGTAGGAGCTGAAACAGTTTATGTCCGGGATGTGAGGGGTCTGTAAATATTTTCACAGCCCTCTTTTTGACTCATGCAGTGTACAGGTCCTTGATTGAAGGCAGGTTGGTAGTAATTATTTTTTCTGCAGTCCTAATTACTCTCTGAAGTCTGTGTCTTTCCTGTCGGGTTGCAGAACCAAACCAGACAGTTATAGAGGTGCTTTAAATGGTCACTCCACACAAGCAAAGTACCAACAAAGGAAGGGAAAAAAACTCCAGAGAAGTTCCTGAGACAGGAAGTCTAGTCCTGCCAAGAATGTAATAAGGGTTAACAGAGAGGCAGTTTCTGTAAGCAACACCAGAATGTTTCCTTCCTGCCTTCCTTACAGGATAAGGCCAATAATTTCTTCTTACAACCGGTTCTCCGAACTGCTTAGAATGTTAACAACCGGTTCTAGCAAATAGGCGCGAACCTGTAGAATCCCACCCCTGATTCTAATTCTCTATGCTGTTTCTGAAATAGTTGCCCTATTTTGAATCCAGCACTTGGTTCAGGATATTTCTTATAGTTATGGAGGGCCAAGAAATAATGTCCTAACTTTAGAATTAGTCAAATTATTCCAACTAGAAATAGGAAATTTCTGCAAAGCAGTGTATTAGTAGCACATTTACATACTTATTATTTGTTCACCTTTATTTAGCTAAAGTGACTACCTGAGACAGAGTCTTATAATAATAGTAATAGCATTTAGACTTATATACTGCCTCCTAGTATTTTACAGCCCTCTCTAAGTGGTTTACAAAGTCAGCATATTGCCCCCAATAATCTGGCTCCTCATTTTACTGACCTTGGAAGGATGGAAGGCTGAGTCAACCTTGAGCTGGTCAGGATCGAATTGCTGGCAGTCAGCAGAGTTAGCTTTCAGAATTAGCCTGCAATACTGCATTCTAACTACTGCGCCACCACGGTTCACATCTTATTCTGCTTAATGGTAGGGCCAGCTCTAGACATGACACAACTACTTGGAAATGGACAATGTACATCTTGTCAGTGAGAGAGGCAGCATATATATTTAACAAACAAAATACTTATCTATGTTACTAGAACAATAAATTACCCCAGCAACCCCCCCTACTTTTTTCTATCTATGTATTTATCCTTCCCTCTTTGCTGCTGAACCTTCTCCCACTGTCACTTTTCATCCGGAAACTATCCAAACAACTCTCTACCTTCCTCTGTTAGGGTAGAAGAGATCTTCTGTCTCCTTTCTAAAAATAACACTCTTGTTAACCAAAATGTTAGCAGGGGACAGAGGTTCTAATTTTTGAGCAGTTACCTGTCAAATTGTTGCAGCTGTCTTAAAAGAGATCTACAGGAAAGCTGGTTCCTACTAGGAAAAGTTGTATTTGTTGCTGGATGCTAAAGGGGAAAAGGGGAAGGCAGTTTGTTAATGGTATTCTTGCTCTCTGCCTCCCCAGATTTTATCATCCCGCTGTAGCATCCTAACACTAGGCAAACTCATCTATACCCACTTGCATCTAGAAATGGCATCACTTTATGCAGTTCATTCAGACACACCAGTGTGCTTCCCCAACTTTGATGTGGAGAAGACAAGATCACAGCAGTGATCATGTACATGTTTTGCATGAAGAAGGTTCCAAGTTCAATCAGTCTCATCAGCGTCAACAGGAGGTGGTGACAAAGGGCAGTTGCCTGTCTGAATAGACAGTATTAATCTAGATGAACAAAGAGTTTCAAACAGTTGCTTTAAAAAAGGCCAATATTTCTACCACAAAAAAGGGCAGTGTTCTTATGCCAACACTACTTCGGAAGATAAATATTTTTGTAGGTGTGGGCTATTTTCTTTCCAGGGTGTGTTTGCCCATGAAAGTGTGAATGGATTGCCCAAGAGTGACGTGTGCTTGATGCATAGCCATAGGCCACAACAAGTGAAGCAAAAAACAATGGGAAAGTGTTTACAAATGCCATCTAGAAGCATTAAAGTTACGTTTGGAATCTCAGCCTGAGTAGCAGAACAAAGGATGGGAAGAAGAAGGGAATGAGTCAGCATACCAGAGGCAGCCATACCTGCACTAAGACACCCTTTGAAAGGATTGCTGAAGAGAAGATGGCCATTGCAATGGTGGTGGCAGTGGGCAGTTCCTGTTCCATGAAAAGCTACATCTGAGCACAGCATAGCTGGAAAGGAAGAGGGACCAAGAGATATTAACAGATAATCAGAGTTGGAAGGGACCTTGTAAGTCATCCAGTCCAACCCCCCCACCCAAGCGGGAGACCCTACACCATTTCTGACACATGGCAGTCCAATCACTTCTTGAAAGTCTCAATTGATGGCACTCCCACAACTTCCGAGGGCAACTTCTGTTCCATTGGTTGATTGTTCTCACTGTCAGAAAGTTTCTCCTTGTTTCCAGGTTAAATCTCTCCTTGTTCAGTTTCCATCCATCGTTCCTTGTCTGGCCTACAGGTGCTTTAGAAAATAGCTTGACCCCATGGCAGCCCCTTCACCTGGACTTCAGGCATTCTTGCTCCTTGGTACGTTTTGGGCTCCAAATAGGTGACCTAACCTTGGTTCAGCAGGCAGGTCAGGGCAAAGATGCAGCCTCCTTCCCTGGCCCCCTGCCTGTATCCCAATGAGTCAGGAGGGAGGGGCCAAGACAGAACAGCAGCCCTGGAGCAACAAAAGCTCCCAAAGGTTTCCCAATGCTAGGGGGGGGGGAAGCTGGTGCTTTTTTTGTCCCCAGAAATTTGGTAACGAAGGGAGAGAAAAAAAAATGCTTTCAAAAATATTCATCTAGAACAGGGCCCCGCAGCTAGAGATTCCAGCTGAGTGAGCTGGACTTGGAGACATGAGTGATGCGCCAGAAAAGCCAAACAAAAGGCTCAGGCATGTATGTGCACAAACTGAAACACAAAGACATACGTCGGCAGGAGCAGACAGAAACAGGCACACCATCTCCGCCAGGCAAAAGCCTGCAAGCCTGCATTGCAGGGTCAGTCAGAGAAGGGAAACACGGGCATCCCTTCACTTGCTGAAAGTGGCCATTCGGGGCTGTCCTTTCAGGGCTTCCCCAAGCCAATCTTCAGCATGAGGCTTTCATAAAAGGGCAGAAATTTCCTAAGGGATAGCACCCCTGAAAGACTAAAGGGGAACATGACCCTCAACTATTCATTCCATTCCTGTTTCTATTAGCCACAGCATTTATTAGCGATTCTCAGTCATCCAGATCCTGCTTGTCCCAAAGGAGGTAACCTTTTTCAGGAGGCAACTGGACATTCTTGTTTTTTCCTTTTGAAGGCCCACTAAACCAGGGGTCGCCAACCTTTTGGATCTCAGGGACTACCAAACTCATAATTTTAAATCCCGCGGACCATTAATATGAATTTTGACTGACGGTGGCTTGCTGACGTTGGTGGGAAAGTCGGTCCCATATTCCAGAGCTGCAGTAGTCACAGGACTGGCCCTTTGGTCATCTTGTAGCAGCTGCTCCTTTAGTCCATGGCAGGCCAGTGCACCCAGGTGGAGAAGCAGCTGCTCTGGGATGACCAAAGGGCTAGTTCCGTGACTACTGCAGCTCTGGAATATGGGACCGACTTTTCCCACCAACATCAGCAAGCCATCCTGGAGTGGATTTCCCTCCCCCACCGTTGGTCTTACCTTCCAGTTCCAGCTCACATGGCTCTACTCAAGGTAAGGTTTGCACTCAGCTGAAGGGTGGGGGCCAGCCGGTGGGTGGGCCATGTGGGCAGTGCAGCCTTGTTCCTGCACAGCCTGAATTAATTGCTTTGGGGGGAGTGTCTTGGGGGGGGCATTTCTCTGCAGACCACAAAATTTTCTCATGGACCACCAGTGGTCCCCAGCCCACCAGTTGGCAACCACTGCTCTAAAAGGATGCAAATGACCAGCGGTCTGCAAGGAATTTTATTCCTTTTATTCCCCACCTTCCAGTCAGAGCTGAAGAAGCTTCTTGGATGAGAAGCTAAACATCTTCAAAAGAAAAAATGTTTCTGTACAGTGGTGGATTTGTCTTCTGTACAGATGCAGATAGATAAACTCAACAAGACATCCATAGCAAAGCACATTTATTGGTTCATCAGGTATCCTCATAACTCACATTTGTGACAAAGTTTTTTTTTAATGACCAATCATTTGCATATCTGTCTTGTAGGTAAAAAGATGATTATCTCCTATCCTTTTTCTCTCGTCTTGTGGCGATAGAAGTAGAACAGTTACTACAAGTCTGTGAGTTCAGCCAAGAGTGAGGAAAACTCCTCCTACCCATCGAGGGTTAATTTTAGTGACCAATCAGGATTACAGATGTGATCACGTGATATGGACTACATTTCCCAGGATATCTTAACTACATTTACCATGATGCTTTCCCTTAAGGGGGCAGCTCACAATTGCTACATAACTATCCAAATCCCATTAACTCTAAACTGTCTGGACAGCACAAAAAACAAGAAAATACAGTTGCCCCTGATGAAAAAAGAACCTCTGAGGCATTTATTGTTCAGTCACTAAGTTGTGTCCAACTCTTCATGACTCCATAGAACATAGCACACCAGGCTCCCCTGTCCTCCCCTATCTCCTTGTGTTTGACCAAATTTAGCCACAGCATAGTCCATAAGGTTCACTACAAGTCCACTACAAGCTCGGTGCTATGGAGATTGCAGTTGTTTTGGCTGCCATTTATAAAAATAGAAGTGCTATTGTCATTTCACTAGGGAGCACATGGTTAGGATGCTGGGTTGGAGATTTAACCAGTCCACATTCAAGACTTGAGGGCTGCTATGGGGTGGGGTCAACTCCCTTTGCTCCAGCTCCTCCCAGGGACATGAAAGGAGCCCCCAACTGGGCATCCCCTGGGCAATGGTGATATCATCAGATAATCCTTCCAACCCAGAAAAGTACCTCATTCCCCCCATTCCCTTATCACAGTGCAGTGTGATCATTTCATGTCTTCAGAATTCCACTTTGTTCAATAACTCTGGTGAAAGAGTTCTGCCTCACTTAATGGGCCAAAAATATGAACCTCCTCCACCATCATCACATTGTTCTGTGCTTCCATATCTGCCTTCATAGAACAGGAAACTGAAACAGGACAAAATGGATCTTCTGTGATTCATAGACTAAAGGATGGACTTTCCTTGTTTTCCAGATGTCACAGAGATTGGCAGAAGGTTTAAAAAAAAAAAGGCAGACTGCCGAGAATGGGCAAGTGCATCCTTGGGCTAGAGTGTCAACAGGTTAACAAGAAAAAATTGCTAGCTGGAGAAAGGAGTGAGAGGGATTGAAATACCTTTAGCCTAAACTATCAGCCCATTCTACTGATTCCATGGTATTACCGTACTATATCTACTAATTAGGAAATGAGACTCCATTATCTTGTGGCCATCTAATAAGAACAAGATTATTTTTGTCACTTGGGGAAGATATTCTGGACTCCCCATTGATCCTGAATCTGCGCAACAAGAAGGATGATTTTTAGAAACTTAGACTGGAGCTTTTTTGTTTTAGTGTGTTGAGCTACTACCCAAAAAAAAGGTGTTGGCCAAGGGGAGCAGGAGAACGGCAAATTCCATGCTTTCAATAAAAAGACAGCTATAGATTTTGCACTCATATCTCTTCTGGGTTCCTAAAACAATACATGAATGTTTGTGACATCCATCCTGCCTCATAAATAACACTGTCAGATCATAGTTGGGCAGGACTTCTGCTGTCAGTTGGGGCTCACACAGTGCCTGGATAGGCTGTCAGTCAGTTATTTGGATATATTGTACTGAGACAGACAAACCCTCATCTCTCTCTGATCATCATCAGCCTGCCCAGTTATTTCATCTTCACCCTATGATACAACCAACACTGTTCTAGATACATTCTAGAATGTAAAACAGTTTAAAGTTCTCCAGAATCAAAGCAGTTCCTTCTATGCAACTTTACTCAGGGCAGGATTTAACTTCTTCCTCTCTGGAGGCTTATGTGCCCTAATATCACCCCAAGGATTTCTAATTCCACTGCCCAAATCAGAATTCATTACCTTGGCCTATCCTGCTTCTTTTTGAAGTCACTTCTGCCACCTGTTCATCAAGATAATGGATAACAGAGTCTAAGAAACTTTGTACACCTTGGACAGAATCAGATGGTAGGAAGACAGCAAAAGAAAAAGTTAAGCCTGTTTCATTCACAGACTGAGCTAAGTAATAAGCAATGTTATGGATGAAAAAAAAAGGTTGCCAGGAGGCATTTGGGTCACAGTAAGAGTCAAGTGAAAAAACAAAAAATAAGATCTTTTGGCAGATGGCAATGACAGATGCAGGAAGAACTAACTGACAATCTAAGACTTTAAATCACGGGCTAGGGATGAGATGGGCCAACTTTGTGAGAAGAGTAGGGGTTGTCAGGATGTTATGGTGATGTGCTAAACTGCAAGTGGGAACAGGTTAAAGAGGCCCCAGGAGGGTAGTTTGCCTTGGAAAGCAATCTTAGAAAGAGTGACTGGAATACCAGAAGAAGAAATATATCAGAAAACTAAGTGCAAATCACTTCTGGAGCAGGCCATTATAAGGAGTGAGGTGTGTGCTCTAACTGAGAAACAGCTTCCACAGATCACCTCAAGAGCAGCCAAGTGGAGAAAATCCAGAATATGGTGAAATGTTTCAGGAGGATCTCCAGATATTTGTTGTAAGGCATCATTGTGCCAGAAGTGAAAAAGAAGGGGTAGCACACAGGTTGTCATGGGCACCTTGGCTCAACACCAGGACCTACCATAGTGGCCCAATGCAGGAGCCCAGAAACACCCACCCTTGGAAGTGAGCTGCAGCTCATGCGTTTAAGAACATCTGTTTTGTCTGAAAACCTGGTTATGCCAACTGGCTTGGGGCCCCAAGGAGGGCATTCCATTTTTGGGATGATGAGTAGACTAGTAGAAGATCCCATCTCCACTCCAACTACATATTGGTTCTTTTGATTTGGTTTAATATTAATTTTTCTCTTTCAACATTTAATGCCCTATGTTTTTTGTAATTATTTTGTGATTTGTGGTATTGGAAGCCACTACCAAAGCAAAGAAAATTAAAACCAGTCCCTTTCACTTCCTTTGAGTAAAATCTCAACAAAAGACACAATCTATCTCTAAATGCCTTTGAACTGACCTAGATCAGGGGTACCAAACTGGCAGCACATGAGCTGGATGCATCACTCACAAGCCACACCCACCCCAGCTCCACGAATGGGAAGAACACTGAAACATCATGTGACAACAACGTGAAGCCCTGAATTCGACACCCATAACCTGGAATGACAGTTCTCAAACCAACATTTTCAGTGATGATTCCCATAATTCTCTTTTCAAGACATCAGTGCCTATCAGGGCCACACATCTTTTGAACATTATTTAATGGCATTTGATCGACCATTGTTAAAGGGCAGATTTTATCATCATGTATTCTCATTGATGAAGCTGCTTCAGAGACGGTTAACACCAGAGGGAAATCAATTTTGCAAGCATGGATATGACTTTAAACAGTCGGGACATTTTCCTTTGGGGCTGTAGAGTCTAAGGATCTGAGATGACTTTGTCTGTAGACAAGTGGAAATGGATTGTGGGTAATGTGGTAACCCATACCTTCTGCTGGGAAAGAAGGACCAACTTGGTTTAATAGTGTTTAAGGCAGCAGGCTAAAAACCAGGCGACGGTGAGTTCCAGTATTCCCTGAGGCATAAAATCTGGAAGGAGTATTAAATATATTCACCACTTTGAGTTATTTATAAACATAATAAAGTTATTTAAAGTTAAAATTTATCAACATAATAAAAATAAATACATTTAGGGAAATAGCAATCCCTCCCGTTCCTGCTAAATGTCTCAGAGTCACTAGAGTAGAATGAGTTGAACTCAGAGGTCAATCTGGCAAAAAGGACTATTATTTACAAGCTTTCCATTTAAGAAAGAAAGAAGTTATCAGGTTGGATGTTCATCATTGTTCTTTCTACTGTCTTGCCCTCCTACCAATAACTTGGTTCTCTACTCACACAGCACCTATGTTACTGCAATTACTTTTACAATCCACAAGAGGGCACTCACAGTCCAGGTTGACCCACCACCTGTTAGTCAGATCCTAAGGCCTGCTGCAGCCTGTCCATTGCCATGTCATTCTGCCTTATGCCAACTCCTCATTTTATTTTGATGGATATCAGGTTTTCAGAGCTTTGAACCCTCCTATCGTTGTCTGAATGCCAGGTATTCCAAGGCTGGTAAGGTTTTGTAGATCAGTTTCAAAACTTTGGGATGCAACTTATTCTCAGATCTGTCTGTGACAAAAAAAAAAAAAATGGATATACAGCAAGCTGTCTTTCTAATGAAACAGTGTAACTGTTATCAAACTATTTATTCATTGTTCCCAGTTGAATTGAGTCAATAAAATGAAAAAACAAACAAACAAAAACAACCCACAGTTGTCAGCGATTGAGAGCTAGGACTATCCCCTTTGCCCACATCTTTTAATTCCCTTCAACTGTGAGAGTATTTTCAGAAAAAAAAAACATATTAGGAGAATAACAACTTCATCTCACTCACTTGTAAGATCATGACTAGTGGTGTCTACTGGCTTATTTTTACATATTCATAAAGCAGTGTGGGAAGGCTGAAAAGGGAAGGCTGAAAAAGGCTGAAAAAGGGTATATAGTAGTTTTCTGCAGTTAATCACCTCCATAGTGTTCAAGAATACAGATATTTTGAATATGAATTAATAGTATCACTGGTACTAATTGTCCCCTTCAGATCCCCCACAACCAGTTCCAGGTATCTTTATTCTATACAAGCACCTGGAGGGAAAAATAGATCTTTATGGTCTTCTGATAGGCTAAGAGCGTAAGGGTGGGGTGTCTGTCAAATTCCCCGGGGAAGGATTTTCTGTAACAGAGCAGGTTCTGACCAATTTTGGAGAACAGTAGCAGAAATTTTAAGTAGTTCAGAGAACCGGCAAATACCACCTCTGACTATTCATCTATTCTCCGCCTCCCGAGTCTCAGCTGATTGGCTGGATCTTCTTTGGTTGCACTGCACAGGAGAACGGAGCTGGAAAGCAGGTTAGTGGGGTGGGGAGGGAATGGGGATTTTACAGTATCCTTCCCAAGCCACACCTACCAAGCCATGCCATGCCTACTAAACCACGCCCACAGAACTGGTAGTAAAAAAAAATTGAATCCCACCACTGTAACAGAGATCCCCAAACCTCGGGTTGCAGCCTATTTGGAACTGCACCAAGCGAATGTTGGGCCGACACGCACATTTGTGCAGGTGCATTCACACAAGTGCCCTGGTTCCCCTCTCCTCTCCCAGCCCCAAAGATTAGGAACTGCTGTTCTATAAGGGCAGGGGCAGTCACAGAAAAGGCATGCTTGTGAGACCCATTAACTGGAAGGTTTCAGGGAAGGGGCTTGGAACATGCTTACCCTATCTGATCTGGTAGGATGGAGGTGGTCCCTCAAATAACCTGGTACTATGCCATGTAGGACTTTAAATGTGATAGCCAGCATTTTGAATTGCACCTGGAAGGAAGCTGGAAGCCAGTGCAGCTCACACAAGCGAGGTGTAGCATGGGGGGAAACTAGGAACATTCAATGTCGTCGTTGTGGTTCGTCAGCAGTAGGTGAGGTCTCGGAGATGAGGACTCAGATGAGGAGCTTGCATGTGAGGCAGGGATGTGGCCAGGACCATCAGGGAGTGGAATGCTGCCTTTGGAGATTGTAGAGGCTGGCAGCAGTGATGAAAAGGTCTCTGAGGAGCCTGTTCTCAGTGCGCGTGCAAGCAGGGCTGCTCAAAGGAAAGAGCAGCTGCAGCAGCATGGGCGACTCGGGAGTAAGGCTGCAAGATAATGGTCCCTCCCTTAAAGAGAGAAAAGCCAGCTGAGAAACGGGAGTTCTTTGCAGGAAGCAAAGAAGGTTTTGCACACAAGCCTTGTGGACGTTCGGAGTATCTTGGTTGCTGTTTGGAGACTTTTTTGTGTTTGAATGATTTCTTAATTACTTTATCTAGTGTTCTTGGCAGCTTTGTACCACCTTGGCAAGGATTATCAGATATGATTACTTTGAAACAGCCTTTTAACCGTGAAGGAACGGATTTCGTAAAGAATAATTAAAAGCTTTTTCTGTTATCTCTGTTTCGTGTTTGTTTCCTTGGAACAAGGTTGGGTCAGAACAGTCGTATGTGCCGCTGCATTCTGGATCAGTCACAGCTTCTGAGTGGTCTTCAAGGGAAGCCCCATAAAAAGCACAATTTATTTCTTCACTTGTCTTCAAACATCTTCCAGTCTGGGGCAACAAAGACTATTTTACTCACCATAATAGCTAACAATAAAGGCTCTGTGTGTGGAAGGCAGGCTCAGAAGAACAATGGAGCTAGAGACTCAGATCAGGAAGAAGCTTCACCACCACGACTGACTAGGCTTATTTTTTAACTGCATTATTTTCAGGACTATCCCAAAATCTAGAGTCCTATATTGATCAGTCTTCTCTCTACCTGCCTGCTTTCATCCAGAAGAGGCAAAGTACAGTTGGCGGTCAGCAATGGAGGGTTTGCCACATGTCCATGCTTCACACAGCTGCTGCTGTTTAAACTAGCTTTGTAAGGCACATTCAGTATTGGCAATAGCCAGCCTGCGCTCAGGAGGAAACCTGTATTTAGGCAGCCACAAAATGGCAGAAGAGAGGGCCTTGGCAGGGTCATACGCCTATGATTACAAGGAAAGCACCAGGCAAGGCTGTTTCTTTCCACCCTCCCCTCTGCTCCCTCCTTCAACTCTCCTCCTGAAAGCAAATGACTCCAGAATCATATTTTTATTTGTCATAGGATATGTTTGGAAAAATTAAGCATGATAATTTCAAAGTTCCAGGGAACAGACTGATTGGAGACCACAGATAGGAAGGCTACAAACATTCCTCCAGTTTCGGCTTGGTAATATCATCCAAGAGGTCATAACCTTGCCTCTAGTCTACTTCAATAGAGTTTGTGAGGACCCACCCTGGAGGGCAATTCAGTAACATAAACTGGTAAAAAACATCACAGATTGAGATGGGAGCACAGATTAATAAAATTGTGTGTTATGGTTGTTCCAGAATGAGCCTCGAATTCTTGTCAACATCCAGGCTTAATCTGTCAAATTCTAAAGTGTATTAAGGGCAAGCTGTAATTTACATTATTTATATTTTAAAAACGTTCATAAGCTGGTCAGTTTTATTAATCAAGTCAAAGCACTTATGTTGATCCAATCGAGCGTGCAGGTTATCGAGCTGATCTGGAATTATTTTTATCATTTTCTTACTAAAATATACAAATGTAGTTGCTGCAAACAACAAACTTGGGAGCCAAGTTGAGGTCTTCAATAACTAATTAGTATCTAGTTTAGCACCATTTTAGCACCCTGTTTTTTTTTTTTTTTTAAAGCATAAAATATTTCAGACGCCATTTGCTCCTTAGATTCTTCAGTTGAAAATAGCAGGATTAATTTCTTTGTAAACAAGATACAGTGGTTTGCAGTGTGAGGTTGTAAACCTCAACCTGTTTGCCTGAGGATACACTGAACATAGCAAGATTCTTTTGGGAGTAAACCCCAATGATTGCTTTGCTAAATCTTCTCTTTTTTTCTAAAGAATTGTGCTTTTATGTTATCTCATATCAGCCGGAAGCAACCTGTTAATCAGTGCATCCAGATAAGAAACGTAGGCCCTTAGGACTATGCAAAGTAAAATCCAAATGCTCTGAGGGTTGTTCAGCCCTGAATATCTTTTAAAAACAATAGAGAATTTTTATTTAGGTAACTTCCCAAGACATGTATTGACTTTACATTGTCAGAGTACTCCAATTCTCTGCTACCTTAAAGCAGTAGGCAGAGATGAGCACATAAATTCCAAAAATAAAATTCCTGATAGTTCGATGCAGCAAAATTAGAATAACTCTTGATGCAATGACAAATTCATATTTGAATTCCAAATGTATTTTATAGTACCAAACAGGAGTACCCAAAAAGGATTTTAGGAATTATGGATCAACAAGCAAACACATTATGTAATAGCATTGATATTGAGGAGTGGCAAGTAATAAAAGGAAAGGTTGTTTGTCATGTTAATCTTATTAATAAATTAATGTTATTTGTTTTGTTTCATAGTGGAAAAATGGGATTGAAATGGAATATAAAGATCAAACTAATGACAAAAGGTGTAACAAACAACCTCAGATTTGACAATGAAGATACAGAAGTGATAGACAGCTTCTGTCTTTTAGGATGAGCTACCAATAATGAAGGACCATGTGGTGAAGTATGCCACAGACTAGCATCCATGAACGCTGTGGAAAATATATTCAGATACTATGATGTGTTCTCCTTATGAAGATCAGAATAGCATAAGCATTAGTCATCTTTGTGACACTCTATGGAAGCAAACTTTAAAAAAGCAGGACAAAAAGACAATTGACATTTTTGAACTTTGACATTGGAGAAGACTTCTAGGAAGAAGCCATACAACTGGATCATCAAAGAAATCAGCTCCAGAGTTCTCACTCCAGGCACAAATGACCAGACTCAAATTATCTTACTTTGGAGACATGATGTGAAGATTTAGCTCTCTAGAGAAGGCACAAATATTGGGAGAGAAGGAAAGAAAGAAAAGAAGAGGACAGCTAGCTGCAATGTGGATGGACTCAGTTATAGTGTCAGTGGAAGACCTGAAAGACTAGGCTCGGAAGAGATCATCATGAATAAAATCTATCTATAATCAGTGTTTTCTCAACTTTGGCAGTTTGAAGTTGTGTGGACTTCAACTCCCAGAATTCCCCAGCCAGCACAGCATTCTGGGAGTTGAAGTTCACACATCTTCAAATTACCAAGGTTGAGAAACATTGATCTACATATGATCTCTAACAGTCAACTCTGACTTGATGAACATTGAATGAATGGATGAGTCAATTTGTTCTGTTTATATCCTGCCTTTCCCCCAAGAGCTGAAGGTGGCATCCTTAAAACATCCTCCTCTAATTTTCCACCCATATGAACAACAAGAGAGGAAGTGCAAAGAAACTTGACCAAAGTAATCAAGGACTGAACTTCTTTACCTTAATTGCAGGCAGTCCTCATTTAGTGACCCCAATTGGCACCAGTAACTCAATTATTAAGTGAAGCAGTAGCTAAGTGAAACCACAACTTATGATTTTACTTCAGGTTTCTTTTTCTTTACAGACTTGCAAAAGTCATAAGTGCAAGGATTGATCATAATGTTTTTTTTCATTGCCATCGTAACTGAGAACAGTTGCTAAACAAGGCAGTTACCAAGCAAGTACTACTTTTACTTTATCTCACCCCTTAAGGAATATTATACAACACATTTTTATTTTAGATAAAGAATTGATTAAAGCATGTTGAAGTGCTGTACTGAAAACCTTTGGGGAGGAGAGTATTCAACATGGAAACAGTACAAGCAACATAACTTCATATTAAATTAACTTTTCTGGTTTCTTTTGTAGAATATCTGGAATACAGGACTAGATGGTAAAATAATTTCACATAGTGCATGTGCTGAAGGAAAATGTCTACTTTGTCATCCTGATTTTATCCAATGTTTGCCGCTGTTGATCCAATAGTACCTGCAATGCTAAAAGAGAATTAATTATATCTGCTTGCCTATCATCTTTGTTTTGTTTTATTTTATCTTTTGGCGGAGCTGCTGACTGAAGGAAAACATAATTGCTACGTACACGAAGAGAAACACATAAGATACCATGCTAATTGCAGGCTTGGGGAAGGTGGCTGAAAGACACTGATGGCACCAGAGCTGGAGGGCAAGAGAAGAGAGGCAAGAATGGTGTAAGTCTAGCTAAGGCAGGGGAAGACAGCCACAATGGGGCCTGCAGGAATAGAGGCCAGGCTCTTACTCACTGCCCACTCTTTGCCCCATGCCTTTCCAAACCAAATCAAGCAGGTATAGAAGAAGAGGAAAATTCCATCCCCTTCTGCCAAACAGAAAAAATGCTTATGAATGATAAACTGCCTTATCATTCCCTTTCTGAAGGGAATGATATTGTCACATTATTACACTTGGTCAATATAAAATACAGAATAACAGGCTTGGTAGAGACCTTAATGGTCTCTTAGTCCAAACCTTTGCTCAAGCAGGAGACACTATGCCATTCTGAACAAATGGCTATCCAATTTGATCTTTAAAACCTCCAAGGTACCTGCAACCTCCATTCCTCTGATTACATTCGGGGGGGGGGGGGCTTCAAAAAATTTTAGCAATGGGTTTTCTGGCCAGTTGCTTGGGTGGGCGTGGCCTACTCAGCCTCCTGCACCACAGTGGGGGGGGGGTGTTTTTGCCCTCCCTGGGCTCCGGAGGCTTTCTTCAAGCCTCCGGGAGGGTGAAAATGGCCTCCCCAGGCTCCGGAGGTTCTCTGGAAGCCAGAAACGGCCCCATCTCTGACCTTATAGAACTTCCGGGAGGCCCGTTTTTCGCCCTCCCCGTGCCTCCATGTGCGACCTGCACTTACCTGCATCCAAAATGGGGGCCGCATGGGGACTCCTGGGAGGGGAGGGGTGGGTGGGGCCAGCCAGGAGCGGAGTTTGGGGGTTCTCCGAGCTAAATCTTAGCTAGGGGCTTTCCTGAACCCCCGCGAACCTCCAGCAATTTCTCTCCAGTTCCAGCTTGGATCTCTCCTTGATAAGTTTGCATCTGTTACTTCCTGTCCTGCCTTCAGGTGCTTTGGAGAATAAGCCAACCCTCTCCTCTCCATGGCAGCCCTTCGAGTATTAAAAGATTGCTATCATGTCACCCCACAGTCCTTTTCTTTGTTATACAAGACATATCAGTTCAACTGATAGACTAGACATATCAGTTCATCCTGTGGTTTAGCCTCTAATCACCTTTGTTCTTTTTCTCTGCACCCTTTGTAGAGTCGAGAGTCTATAACTCTGGACATAACTGAGCTCCTTTGATTGTACTATTTCAGAACATATATTTGAGGATAACAGTACCTTTCCCATGTCGTTCTTTGATGGAGTAAAGATTACATCATAGCAAGGCTTCCTGTTTTGTTGGACCTGGCTTTAACAGTAGTGCTTGATTATTTAATAAAATGATGTGGCTGAGCTGTGATCTTGCCACATTTCATTTTCTGATTATGACCAGATAGATGTACAATTCACTTCTTGATAATATTTTTCATCTACGATGAGTTTTAGCTTAGGAGACCTGCAGAGGTGATATTCAGCAGGTTCTGACCAGTTCTGGAGAACCAGTGGTGGAAATTTTGAGTAGTTTGGAGAACTGACAAATACCACCTCTGACTGGCCCCACCCCCATCTATTCTCTGCTGATCGGCTGAGTCTTCTTTTGTTGCCCTGCCCAGGAGAACGGAGCTGGAAAGCAGGTTAGTGGGGTGGGGAGAGAATAGGATTTTGCAGGATCCTTCCCCTGCCACGCTTACAGAACCAATAGTAAAAACATTTGAATCCCACCACTGGTGACCTGTGCTCTCTCGAATTATTTTGGAGAGGGGGCTGTAGAAAAAGTAAGAGTGAATCATCTCTCATATGCTCATCAGCAAAGGGAACATTGTTTGGTTTTACTGGATGTTAGGAAAAGAAGGAGTAATATCTGTACAGGGCATAAACAATGACCTTGAAGGATGGTAGGAAGGCCCATTACCAAGACAAGTGTGGTTTGGAGCCATTCCAAGACTCAAATATAAGAAAATGCTTCGGACAAGCCCTTCCCCATTTTTTATGAAGTTAAAGTGAAGAACAGTAGAAGCATATCAGAGATGCACAATTCTGTTACAATATCTATTCTAATGAAAACAGTTTTAGACCAGTAGGGCATTGGTTTCTTAATCTAGCCTGCTTTATAGGACCGACACAATATTTTTCTTCTTACAAAAATTTCTCCAGCAAATCAGTGGCCCTTTTAGTATATCAAGTTGCAGGGCAATTTATTTGTTTAATTATTTCTCAGATCTATATCCTCCTGGAATTGTAAATCAATCAATCAAGGAGTCCTTGGTGCTCTCTGAGCTTGCTTGTTTTCTTGCAGAATGCATTTATGAACACAACTGGCAGTCAGAAGGCATGATGAAAATTCTTTAATCTCACAACACAGAGACAGATTTAACCATAATTTCAATTGGGAAAATGTCACAATCCTAGACTAGGCCAAATCCAAAAATGCCAGGGAATTTCTAGAAGCCTGGCACTCTGACAAATCAGCCATCAATAGACACACAGACATTAACAATATCTATTGATTATTCAAAAGAGACAATCATCCAGCCCAAAAGAAAAAAAGACTCCAGCATCTCTATACCAATAATCAGTCTTGTTGGCCCTGGAAGCTATCAGAATGCCACCCATAAGAATAGAGGAATAGAGGAAAGCATTTGAAATTTCCAGAGAATAAGATTCCTAGTTCTGCATCCAGAGGCACATACTAATCTCATTTAATTAAAAGCAACTGCTGTTGCTTTCTATAATGGGACTTACGCCAATTAAGCATACTTAAGAAAGCAGTTCTTCTTAGTTTATAATGTTGTTCAGATAAGGCAAGTTTATATTAATGAACACTCATTGCCATTACAATGAGGAAGATTCCACATGAAGCTCTGGAGATCGAGGAACTGTCTGATGTAACAGTCTACTCACAACTCACAACTATAACTGCCAGAAGATGTTAAAAGGAGGACTGGTAATTTGCAAAAAGGTCCAGGGAGAAAGAAAAAGACAAAGGTGTGCACATGCTTGTATACACACACACACACACACACACACACACACACACACACACACACACACACAGAGGGCTACTATGGTTGGGTTCCACACAGCTAACCTCATGCTTCTCGTCTTTCTTGGACCCATTTTTCATTTTTTTGCACCCATTTTTAAAGCAAGGTCTAGTAGAGATAACTAAAGAAATTGCCTTGGGTAACAAAAAATTGGTGCCAAAATGCTGAATTTAAAACATCTGAAAAGCTGCAAAGAAATATATTGCCAGGAAGGATGTTATGGATTTGCCTTCTATAATAGGAGACAAATGACCATCTATCAAAAGATAGTTCAATATAAGGAATCCTGCCAGTAGGGGAGGAGGCTAAAGCCCATGACACACTGAACCAACGGATGCAAAGAGGATGTAAAACGGACAAAAAAGCTTGCCATCTGTTGGAAAACGTGATGTACTCACTGCCTCCGTTTGGCTTCCTCTCTCTCCGTCCAGCATCCGTTTATTGACGTTTCATTCGCTCCTAAAGTTTGGGCTGCCCAAAACTTTTGCGCAGAAAATTTATCCAGTTCGTCCATTCTGCATCCGCTACGCATCTGCTACGCATCCGCTATATCCGCTAGGCATCCATTCCGCATCCGCGAAACTCGCATCTGCTCGGACGCAGGGAGGAAGCGGAACGGATGCAGAACGGATGCGGAACGGATGCAGCACAGAAACAAAGCGTTTAAAACGGAAAAAACGTCCGCAGAGGGGACCTATCTTCAGGCAATGGCTCATCTTCAGATGCCCAGGTATACAACGCCAGTCACCTCAAGGAGGGGCTGGAATGTAACCTCATGGTGGGCTACCCAGATCCAGACCCGCTGTCCAATGACATACAAGATGTGCCCTACTTCATCGTGGGGGATGACGCCTTCTCCCTCAGAACCTACCTCATGAAGCCCTACACTTCCAGACTCCTCACCCGTGAAGAGAGGATCTTCAGCTACAGGCTGTCCAGGGCAAGGTGGGTGGTGGAGAATGCCTTTGGCATCCTGGCCAACAGGTTCCAGGTACTTCTCACCACCATGCAGCATAGCCCAGAGACCATGAGGAGGATCGTGGAAGATTGCTGCATCCTGCACAATCTCATGTGCACCTGCTACCCAGTCTTGCAGAACAGGCTTGTGGACCGTCAACAAGGCAATGGGGACATGGAGCCTGGGGAATGGAGGCAAGGGCAAAACCTGATCGACACTGAGGATGTGCAAGGCCCCAACAGAGCCTCACATGAGGCAAAGAAGCAGCGCAACCTCCTGAAACACTGGTGCAACTCCCCAGCTGGAGCAGTGGAGTGGCAAGACAGGATGGTAGATGCTTAATGGATGCTTCCTTCAGCCTGTCTCATCACATGGATGAGATTGGGCCATGTATGTTTGGTTGGCCTACAATGAACAGGGCGTTTAATAAAGAGTTGTGTTTATGTTGACATGTGTGGATCAATGCTTACATTGTAATTGATAATGAAGGGCCATAGGGGTGGCACCTGGGAGGGTGGACCACACAGTCCCACTATGCTTGCACTGGAGTTTTATCTGTCCCACTGCTATCCTAACCCATCCCACAGGTATCCTAACCCATCCCAAAGCTATCCTTACCCATCCCACAAGCAAGCAAAGGCTTAAACCATTTCTAAAAGTTTCCACCAAGACTTTATTAAAAAAAAGAAATGAAGCAAGTGTGTGAATCATAAATAGACTTTACTAACAAGAAGCTATAAAACAAAAATGAGTCTCTGGCACTCCTCTTGGTCGCTCAGTCTCAGGGGTGAAGGGTGCAGGTGCTGTGGAGGTGGCTGGTGCTGGAGTGCTTGTCATCAGCTCCTCCAGAAGCAGAAGCAGCAGAAGCGCCAGCCCCAGAAGAGCGAGCCCGTGCTGCAGAAGCCCCAGCAGAACCAGAGTGAGGGCCAGGGGGCGGGATGGTAGCCCTGTCCCTCTTGCCAGGGCTGGCAGCAGATGGCTGAGGCTTGCTGTGCTTCCGCATGGTTGTGGGGTTGCTGGCTGGCCGGGAGGCTGGCAGGAACCAAGGCTGGCAGGGAGGCTGGCAGCAAGGCTGGCAGCAAGGCTTGCAGGCAGACATGCAGGCAGGGCAGGCAAGGCAGCCAATCCGTCCGGCAGCAGGTTTTTCCTCTGAATGGCGACCTGCTTCCGAGCTGCTTCCGTTATGTCCGTGGGGCTGACGCAATGCATCCTCCCCGCATGCGCAATTAACGCCAGGCATCCATTAGGCTTCCGCTGTGCATCCGCTGTGCATCCGCTGTGCATCCGCTTCCATCCGCTAGGCTTCCGTTCCACATCCGCTCTGCATCCACCCTGCGTCCTCCATGCGTTCGTGTTATCCGCTCTGGTTATGCAAATTTTTGCCCCTTTTGAGAGCGGATAACAACGGATGGAATATTTTGCTCGGCCGCTGTGTCCTTTTTGCATCCGTTGGGCAGTGTGACATGGGCTTAAATACCATGGCCCAGCTCTCCATGATCTTCCCTCCATTTCCAGTGTTCCTAGAACCCTTTTAATCACAAATGTCTAAAAATCGTGACTCAGGTTCCTTCCACCGAACCACTGTTTTTTTTCCCCAGATCTTTGGAGAAAGTATTAAAACAACTTCCACCATGCTCACTGCTACTGCCTTGAAACATAGATCATGCAATTGGAGGCAACCACTGTATTCCCCAACTGATCAGTAGGAGGCTGTAAAACTGGGTCTAGGACAACTCAATGCAGCCAACGTGCTGTGGCCAGCTAACGATGGGACAACTCACCATGGACAACATGGACAACTTGCCACAGGATAAGAGTTACACTAACATCAAATAAATGGTGGAAAAGAATCATTAAAGAAAGATGCAAAAGGAGGGCCAAAATGAAATGTGAATGACAACAATTAAAATAAATTTTAATTACTTTAAACATTTAAATTGAATTGTTGAATTGTCCAAGAACAAGTTATCCCATGGTGAGTTGGCTATGGTGAGTTGTCCTGCTGAGAGTTGGCAGTGGTGAGTTGTCTACAGTCAGTTAACCGTACTAAGTTGTCCCATTTCATGTAAGACCAAATCCAATCAATGCCTCTATGTTTGGGTATGACACTAAAAACATCCAGGCATTTGCAACGAGAAGAGCTTCAAAACCACCGAGATACCATTTTCTTGCTCGGTTTATTATAGTGTCACATCAGAGAAATAATATTACAAAGTTAGAGCCATTTAACCTTTGAGGGCACAGCTCAGAAATGGAAGATAGTGTGAGACAAGAGCATCTATCAATGAGAAAAGTTCCATTTTAATCTCCAGAGAGTTCCAGAGTTTCTGCTGGAACGTTGATTTCCTATGGAGTATCAGCTGAACTAGAATTAAATCATACAGAACCATACAGCTATGGAGTCAATCCTGGGAAAGCACAAACCCCACATAGGGAGTTGCTTCATCCCCTTGTACAAGCAACCCAATGGAAATCTTGAACAGAAGGATGGATGCAGCAGGTTACCAGACCTTAGGTCTCAAAAGGACACAGTTACACACAGTAATTCCCAGTTCCAAACAGTGGTGCTTCTGGCACATCTTTGGGAATGGCTCACAGAGCTGCCAGTCCTCATGTTGAAAGTGTGCTCTTCCTCAGCCAGCTGAGATGAAAGCTCGTGGTCACAGCCCTTTTCGGTAACAACCACCCCCAGTCTTAAGCCCTGAAATTAGAGCTTTCTTTGAGCCCTTTCTTTGAGGGAGATGCCATTGAGAAGATAGCACAGCAGTGTTTGTGTACACAGGTTTGACTCGCTCCCCTACCCCACCCTATACCCACAGTCTATGCAGCAGTAATTACAGAGCTATGGCTGTTGAAGTTTGGTTGTTTGCAACCTGGCTAGACATGGCATCGTTCTGGGCATCTGGTCTTACCCAAGCAGCAGCTGGGAATGTGCTGATTCACCAAACCAAAGTTCACCTCAGCTCCCCAAACCAAACGAGAGCCTGCTTCATTGGGACTGATTAATGGTCAGATCAAGCCAGCATCTTGCACTAGTCTTAGTGGGCGTACAATCTTTCATGGGTAGTAGATGAGAGACAATGGCTACAGCAACAAGATCCTGTTCCTTCTATTCAATCCCTCTCAACTATCAAAATCTTATTTATATCACAGCCTTTTTTTTTTCAATGAACAAATTCAGAATCTCTATCATATCTCTCTACCTTGACAGCTGCACGTAAAACAAATATCATCTCCACAAGCTCCATGGTGCTTATTGTTACTGCACCCCATAGGTAAATGTCTACGAAGATTCTCAATCATCTAGATGACAATTGTCCCAAAGGTGCTTTTAAAAAGGTAACTGGATTTTCTTGGATTTTTTACATTGAAAATGTTTCACTTCTCATCCAAGAAGCTTCTTTCACCTCTTCGAAACATTTTCAAGGGGGAAAAAAAAAACAAGGAAATTCAGTTGCCTTTTGAAAAGCACCTTTGGGGTACCCCATAGGTGTGCTATAAGGGACACGGTGGCTCAATAGCTAAAGCCCATGTCACACTGAACCAACGGATGCAAAGAGGATGTAAAACGGACAAAAAACCTTGCCATACGTTCGAAAACGCAATGTACTCACTGCCTCCGTTTGGCTTCTTCTTTATCCGTCCAGCATCCGTTTATTGACGTTTCATCCACCTTGAAAGTTTTGGGCTGCCTAAAATGTATCCAGTTCGTCCGTTCTGCATCCGCTCCGCATCCATTCTGCATCCGTTACGCATCTGCTATATCCGCTAGGTATCCATTCCGCATCTGAGCAACTCGCATCCGCTCGGACACAGGGAGGAAGCGGAACGGACGCAGAAAGGATGCAGAAAGATGCAGAATGGATGCAGCACGGAAACAAAGCGTTTAAAGTGGAAAAAACGTTCGCAGAGGGGACCTATCTCTGATATTAAGGATGTCTAGAGGATGCCTAGAGGATGCCTAGAGGATGCCTAGAGGATGCCTAGAGGATGCCTAGAGGATGCCTAGAGGATGCCTAGAGGATGC
>BLBF01000032.1:27367569-27429055 GCA_015471245.1 Laticauda colubrina
TGCCTAGAGGATGCCTAGAGGATGCCTAGAGGATGCCTAGAGGATGCAAAGGGACACCTATACTGCCTATAAAAAGGGGGAGCAACTCGTCTGCATCTCACTTTCAGCCCAGCAGCCCAGCTGTGCAGACCTCTGCAGCCTTCATCTGACTCTTCCTCTTCCACAGCATCCAGTCATGTCCACCGTGGATTGTAACAAAGTCCTTACGGCAGCCACCATCCTTCTGCAACAGTGCGAAACCATCTACAGGCTCTGTGAACTCTACTACGGGAAGAAAAGGAGGCACCCAAAAAAAGTCTGGGTCCAAAGATGGTTCACCAGAAGACCAGAGGACAGACTGTACAACAAGCTGATTGTGGAGCTCAGGAGCGAAGACACTCGGGCGTTCCAGAACTTCATGAGGTTGCCTCCAGCCATGTTTGACGAACTTGTGCAGCAGCTGACACCCAGGTTGACCAAGACAAACACCAACTTCCCGCCCAGCTTGGAACCTGGGCTCAAAGTGGCACTCACTCTGCACCACCTGGCCTCAGGGACCACCTACAGGAGCATGCAGTGCGGCTGGAGGGTGCCACACAACACCATCAGCATTGTGGTCAGAGAAGTGGTGCAGGCCATCATCGAAGAATACAAGGAGGAGCTCCTCCAGTGCCCCTCCACTGAAGAAGGATGGAAGAAAGTTGCAGAGCAGTGGTATCAGAGGTGGAACTTCCCACACACCGTTGGAGCCATAGATGGCAAGCATGTGGCCTGCAAAGCTCCAGCCAAGTCGGGGTCCACTTATCACAACTACAAGGGCTTCTTCAGCATCATCGTCTTCGCCATGGTCGATGCTGACTACAAGTTCATGTACATCGATGCTTCAGGCAACGGTTCATCTTCAGATGCCCAGGTATACAACGCCAGTCACCTCAAGGAGGGGCTGGAAAGCAACCTCATGGTGGGCTTCCCAGATCCAGAATCCCTGCCCAACGACACGCAAGATGTGCCCTACTTCATCATGGGGGATGACGCCTTCTCCCTCACAACCTACCTCATGAAGCCCTACACCTCCAAATACCTCACCCTTGAAGAGAGGATCTTCAACTACAGGCTGTCCAGGGCAAGGCGGGTGGTGGAGAATGCCTTTGACATCCTGGCCAACAGGTTCCAGGTACTTCTCACCACCATGCAGCATAGCCCAGAGACCATGAGGAGGATCGTGGAAGCTTGCTGCATCCTGCACAATCTCATGCGCACCCGCTACCCAGTCTTGCAGAACAGGCTTGTGGACCGTCAACAAGGCAATGGGGACATGGAGCCTGGGGAATGGAGGCAAGGGCAAAACCTGATCGACACTGACGATGTGCAAGGCCCCAACAGAGCTTCACGTGAGGCGAAGAAGCAGCGCAACCTCCTGAAACACTGGTGCAAGTCCCCAGCTGGAGCAGTGGAGTGGCAAGACAGGATGGTAGATGTTTAATGGATGCTTCCTTCAGCCTGTCTCATCACACTGATGAGATTGGGCCTTGTATGTTTGGTTGGCCTACAATGAACAGGGCGTTTAATAAAGAGTTGTGTTTATGTTGACATGTGTGAATGATTGATTATATTGTTATTGATAATAAAGGGCCATAGGTGTGGCACCTGGGAGGGTGGACCATACAGTCCCACTATGCTTGCACTGGAGGTTTATCTATCCCACAGCTATTACCCATCCCAAAGGTATCCCTGCCCATCCCACAGCTATCTTAACCCATCCCACAAGCATGCAAAGGCTTAAACCATTTCTAAAAGTTTCCACCAAGACTTTATTAAAAAAAAGAAATGAAGCAAGTGTGTGAATCAAAAATAGACTTTATTAACAACAAGCTATGAGACAAAAATGAGTCTCTGGCACTCCTCTTGGTCGCTCAGTCTCAGGGGTGAAGGGTGCAGCTGCTGTGGAGGTGGCTGGTGCTGGAGTGCTTGTCATCAGCTCCTCCAAAAGCAGAAGCAGCAGAAGCCCCAGCCCCAGAAGAGCGAGCCCGTGCTGCAGAAGCCCCAGCAGAACCAGAGTGAGGGCCAGGGGGGCGGGATGGTAGCCCTGTCCCTCTTGCCAGGGCTGGCAGAAGATGGCTGAGGCTTGCTGTGCTTCAGCATGGTTGTGGGTTGCTGGCTGGCAGGGAGGGTGGCAGCAAGGCTGGCAGCAAGGCTTGCAGGCAGACATGCAGGCAGGGCAGGCAAGGCAGCCAATCCGTCCGGCAGCAGGTCTTTCCTCTGAATGGCGACCTGCTTCCGAACTGCTTCCGTTATATCCACGGGGCTGACGCAATGCATCCTCCCCACATGCGCAATTAACGCCAGGCATTCGTTAGGCTTCCGCTGTGCATCCGCTGTGCATCCGCTTCATCCGCTGTGCATCCGCTGTATCCATTCCACGTCCGCTTTGCTGAGGCCCCCTGGAAGCCTAGCGGATGCGCCATCCGCTTTCATCCGCTTCCATCCGCTGGGCTTCTGTTCCGCATCCGCTTTCCATCCGCCCTGCGTCCTCCCCGCGTCCGTATTATCCACTCCGGTTGTGCAAATTTTTGCCCCTTTTGAGAGCGGATAACAACGGATGGAACATTTTGCTCGTCCGCTGTGTCCTTTTTGCATCCGTTGGGCAGTGTGACATGGGCTTAAGACACTAAGCTTGTCGATTGAAAGGTCAACAGTTCAGCAATTCAAATCCCTAGTGCCTCATAACAGGGTGAGCTCTTGTTATTTGTCCAGTTTCTGCCAATCTAGCAGTTTGAAAGCACGCAAAAATGCAAGTAGAAAAATAGGGACCACTTTTGGTGGGAAGATAACAGCGTTCCATGCGCCTTTGGCATTTAGTCATGCTGGCCACATGACCACCGAGATGTCTTCGGACAGTGCTGGCTCTTTGGCTTTGTAATGGAGATGAGCACCTCCCCCTAGAGTTGGGAACAACCAGCACAAATGTATGAGGGGAACTTTTACCTTTACCTTTATGAGTGTGCTATGGGGCCCAGGAAACAAGCATGACCTCAGCAGAAGTCATGGTGCTCCTATCAAGGAAGGAATACAACATCAGATTATGGAGTCAAACATATTTCATGTCAGGATCTGCAGTCCACAAGAATCACCATGGCAATTCAACACACCTACCCAGATGTATCCTACACACCTACCTAGATGTATCCTAGATGTATCCTACCTAGCTCGGTCCCAGCATCCATTCTAAAGAATTGGAAGAGCAGGTAATCAGTATTTTAATTATGTGTTGTAACGATTGTCTCTTATACTCACCTTGGATTGTGCCATCTCAATTTGACTTCAATCTCTACATCACTACTGTAGCTTCATTTCTAGTATGATTTTTTTTTGGGGGGGCATGGGTAGAGGATAATCATCTGTAGCTGAGACATAGACTAATTTCTAATGGTTTACTTAATGCCTCCTGGTTGTAGGGATAAACAGGGGAAAGGTGGATAGATGGTTTGTTCCAGCAAGAAACATTTGTCTTATCCAAAGCAAAAATGTATTCATGTTTGCATAACTATTGTGATTGCATCAGTATTAAAGAGGTGCTCTGTATCAGTGACTATGCATTCATGATCTGTAAGATTAATACATATTGATTTGTTGTGTATGGGATAGAAAAATAATATTGCAATGAACTCTGCCCTGATACATTGGATTTAGACTTCTCCTTAGCAAAATTCAAATTTCTTCTCCTCCTTACCCCCATTCTTAAAAGAATTGCTTTTTCAGATTAATTCTTGATCCCCACTATCGAAGTCTCAGATACTAACTAGATCCAATTAAATGTGTGTGTATGTATGTGTGTGTGTGTTATAATTCTAACACAATCCTGATGTTAAAGATGCACTATAACCCCTATTCAGCAGATTGGGATAAGATCTTCTAAAGATAATATTAATGGCTCCACTTGCTCCATATCAGTGCTAAGCCCTACCATTCCAGGCAACAACTGCTATGATTGCAGCTACTAAACCTGTGGTACATAGCATACTTTTGGAAACAGCAGTGCAATAACTCAGAGATTTTGAAAATAGATTTCACAGAAATACCAAGGTCGAAATTGCAGATAGATTCACATAACACACAATTATTTGATGAAAAATAAGAGCTATATTTTATACGTGGGCATTTAAAAACTGTACTTTTCATGCTCATTCAGATTTAAGCCATAAAAACTTTACGTGGAAATTTACTCACATTGCAAAGTTGGAAGACAGATGGGAAGGCTTTTCAAACTGCAGGTGGACAAGCTGAGATCACGTTCTCATTTGAAAAGAATGTTTCTAGTGTCATAATAAAGGACCAAAAGCTTGCTAAACATACCTGCTTGCAAGGAAAAGGGTCACAGGTTCAATCCTTAGTAGCCCCAATGAGGACTCATAAAGTCTTTTCATTCCCCTGAAAAACCTGAAGAACCACTGTAGGTCAGGGCAGACAGTACTGAACTGAAAGGACTAATGGCACAATTTGATCTTAGGTGACTTTATATGCTTTTTTGGGGGGGAGCTGCAAAATATAATTTTACATTATTTTTGCAACTGTAAAAGTAATGCCATAAAGATCAGGATCTCATTTTTAGAAAAACAAGAGATATAGAAGATATTTTCCATTCCTGGATCTCCAAAGGAATTTCCAGGTTCTTTAGAGAAAACAAGCTCAGAGGGTTCTGGAAGAGAAAAAGAAATGCCATAGAATGGGACAAGGGAAACAGATCCCAAAAGCCAAAGAAGCAACTGTATTGTATTAAAAAACAAAATAAAGAGAAGAAACATGATACCTGGGCCCTCATTAAATGGGAACTGAAATAAATGGATGCTGACTAGCAATAGCAATAGCTATTGCTGACTAGCAATAGCAATAGCACTTAGACTTATATACCACTTCACAGTACTTTACAGCCCTCTCTAAGCAGTTTACAGAGTCAGCCTATTGCCCCCAAGAGTCTTAGCTTAAGGCTAGGTCACACCACCCAACGGATGCAAAATGTATATAAAAAGGACACAGCGGATGAGCAAATTTTCCATCCATTGTTATCCGCTCTCAAAAGTGCCCCAAATTAGCATGAAGAGAACGGAAAAGAACGGACAGGGGGAGGACGTAGCGCACGGACAGGGGGAGGACGTAGCGCATGGACAGGGGGAGGACGTAGCGCGGATGGGGGGATGTAAAATGGATGCTCAATGGAAGCCTAGCGGATGAAAGTGGATGGAAGCGGGTGGCACATCCGCAGGGCTTCTGGGGGAGCATAGAAAAGCAGACGCGTAGCGGAAAGAGCGGATGAAGTGGATGTGTAGTGGATGCATATCGGATGCGTAGCAGATGATGCGGATGCATGGCGGATGCAGAGCGGATGCGTAATGGATGCGTAGCAGATCTCTGCACATGTGGGGAGGATGCATTGCGTCAGACCCACGGATATAAAAGGAGGCAGCTCTCAAGCAGGTCACCATTCAGAAGAAAGACCTGCTGCCAGACACGTCTGCATCAGAGACCATGGGGAAGAAGAGGAAGCCTGTGCCATCTTCTGCTAGCCCTGGCAAGAGGGATAGATCCACCATCCCACCCCCTGGCGCTGACTCTGCTGCTGCTGCTGCTGCTTCTTCTGCTGTTGGTGCTGCTGCTGCTTCTTCTGCTGCTGGTGCTGCTCCTGCTGCTGCTGGTGCTGGTGCTTCTCCTGCTGCTGGTGCTGGTGCTGCTTCTCCTGCTGCTTCTCCTGCTGCTGCTGTGGTAGACCAGCCCCAAAGCCCTGAAAGCCCTGATGCTGAAGGCCCTGCCAGAGGGAGGAAGAGGCAAGGCAAGGAGAAGGAGAAGGGAGACAGGAAGCAGTACTCCATCGCAGAGGAACATGAGGAGGAGGTGCTGGAGTGGCTGAGGGAGAATGAGTACATGTGGAGGAAGGGTCACAGGCTGTATGGAGACACCAAGCGGAAGCAGGCGGCTTGGAGACAGAAGGCGGAGAGCCTGGGCTACATTGCTGATGTCCTCCTCGGGTGGTGGAAGCATATACACACCTGGTACGGGAAGCTGCACCTGAAGAAGTCTGGCCAGGCTGCGGTCAAGCTCACCGACCAGGAGACCTATGTCATGGCAAAGTGCACCTTCCTGGAGGGTGAGGTCCGCCACCGAGGAGCAGCCCCTCTGCCTACCCTCACTCTCAGGCAGCCCACAGACAGCCAGTCCTCTTCTGGGCAAGAGACAGCAACCGTGTCCGGGCAGGTGTCCACAGAGCGCCCCATGACAGAGATCCCCCCGATAGCTGCACACCCTATGCTGGAGGACGTGGAGGATTCTCTCACACACATGGAGCAAGAAGAAGCAGCAACCACCAGGGACTAACCCACACCTACAGAAAGCAGGCAGAGAGGCAGACCGGAGGGACAGAGCCAAACTGTTCTGCTGGAGATCAGGGACATGATCAAGACCAGTGCAGATCTCTTCTCTCAGCTGGTACACTTCGAGATTCCATCCTCAAACCGCAAGCCCTTCCTCACCTACGTGACCCAGACCCTCATGGACATGCCCGAGCCCCAGTACCAGGTGATGAAGGAGAGGATCACTGCGCTTCTGCACCACCCTCCAGGCCCAGCTGAACATGCTCCCACCCACTCCAGGTCTGCTCCTCCACCCCAGGCGATGTCACAGCCCTTCCAAGGCTTTCAACAGCCCCTCTCCTACCAAGGCTATGGCTACCAGGAGTTCCAGCAGCACAGGCAGCCCTTCCCAGTCCAGGCACAGGTTCCTCACATGCCACAGGTGCCACCGATGCCACCAATACCACCAATGCCACAGACGCCACAGATGCTACAGATGCCACTGATGCCACCGATGTCACTGATGTCACCGATGCCACCAATGACACAGATGCCACCGACACCACAGATGCCACTGATGCCACCGATGCCACAGACGCCACAGATGTTTCCTTGCATGCCATAGATGCCTCACCTCGCCCAGCTGCACACCAGACATCCCCACTACACTCCTCCTTCCTCCACCCCACAGCCAAACCCATCCTGAGAACATCTGTCATCGGTCCTGTGCCTGACATCCCAGGTCCTGGATGAAGGGCCTCTCAACCTCACTGGGCTGAGCCAGCTTTCTGAGAGCTTCCTGAACACACCACCTCCTGTTGTCCTCTCGAGGCCAGGCACCCCAATGGCGCCTCAGACCAGCACTCCAGCCACTGCCAGCTCCACAGCCCCTGGACCCTTTACACCTGAGACCATGGACATGCCTCAGAGTGACTGAGAACATTGCCAGAGACTGAGTTGTTACCTGTTGACTTTATCTTTGCTAGGGACACTTTTCTTGGTTCCTTTTGCTTTTTAAATAAAGTCCTACACTTTACTTAACTGTTATTAATAAAGGTTATCTTTGCTTCACACACTTGGGTCATTTCTTTTACTTAATAAAGTGTTGGTGGAAAGTTTTAGAAAATGGTTAAGCCTTTGCATTCTTATGGGATGGGCAGGGATACCTGTGGGATGGGTAATAGCTGTGGGATGGGCGGGGATACCTGTGGGATGGGTAATAGCTGTGGGATGGGCAGGGATACCTGTGGGATGGGTAATAGCTGTGGGATGGGTAATAGCTATGGGATGGGTAATAGCTGTGGGATGGGTAATAGCTGTGAGATAAGCCTCCAGTGCAAGCATAGTGGGACTGTATGGTCCACCCTCCCAGGTGCCACACCTCTGGCCCTTTATTATCAATAACAATGTAATCATTGATCCACACATTTCAACATAAACAAAACTCTTTATTAATGCCCGATTCATTGTAAGGCCACTCAACATACATGGCGCAATCTCATCAGTGTGATGAGACAGGCTGAAGGAAGCATCCATTAAGCATCTACCATCCTGTCTTGCCACTCCACTGCTCCAGCTGGGGAGTTGCACCAGTGTTTCAGGAGGTTGCGCTGCTTCTTCCCTTCATGTGAAGCTCTGTTGGGGCCTAGTACATCCACAGTGTCTATTAGGTTTCGCCCTTGCCTCCATTCCCCAGGCTCCATGTCCCCATTGCCTTGTTGACGGTCCACAAGCCTGTTCTGCAACACTGGGTAGTGGTTGCGCATGAGATTGTGCAGGATGCAGCAAGCTTCCACAATGCTCCTCACAGTCCGTGGATGATGCTGCATGGTGGTGAGAAGTACCTGGAACCTGTTGGCCAGGATGCCAAAGGCGTTCTCCACCACCCATCTTGCCCTGGACAGCCTGTAGTTGAAGATCCTCTCTTCACGGGTGAGGCATCTGGAACTGTAGGGCTTCATGAGGTAGGTTGTGAGGGAGAAGGCGTCATCCCCCACGATGAAGTAGGGCACATCTTGTGTGTTGTTGGGCAGGGGGTCTGGATCTGGGAAGCCCATGATGAGATTGCATTCCAGCTCCTCCTTGAGGTCACTGGCGTTGTATATCTGGGCATCTGAAGCTGACCCGTTGCCTGAAACATCGATGTACATGAACTTGTAGTCAGCATCCACCATGGCGAAGAGGATGATGTTGAAGAAGCCCTTGTAGTTGAAATAAGTGGACCCTGACTTAACTGGAGCTTTGCAGGCCACGTGCTTCCCATCTATGGCTTCAACGGTGTGGGGGAAGTTCCACCTCTGATACCACTGCTCTGCAAGTTTCCTCCAGCCTTGTTCAGTGGAGGGACACTGGAGGAGCTCCTCCACGTATTCTTCGATGATGGCCTGCACCACCTTTCTGACCACAATGCTGATGGTGTTGTGTGGCACCCTCCAGGCATACTGCATGTTTCTGTATGTGGTTCCGGAGGCCAGGTGGCACAGAGTCAGTGCCACCTTCAGCCCAGGTTCCAGGCTGGGACGGAAGTTGGTGTTCGCCTTGGTCAATCTTGGTCTCAGACGCTCCACAACTTCATCAAACATGGCTGGCGGCATCCTCATGAAGTTCTGGAATGCACGAGTGTCTTCATTCCTCAGCTCCACCATCAGCTTGTCATAGAGTCCAAACTCCGCTCTTCACCCGATCCATCGTCGGACCCAGACACTTCTTGGCTGCCTCCTTTTCTTCCCGTAGAAAAGGTGAAAGAGTCTGAAGAGGGCTTGGTTCTGGTGTTGAATGATGGTGGCTACCAAAAGGAGCGTACGATGATCCATGGTGGAGAAGAATGGATGCTGTGGAAGAGCAAGAGCAAGGCTGAAGAGGTCTGCACACCAGGGCTGCTGGACTGATAGTGAGATCCAGGTGATTTCCTCCCCCTTTTTATAGGAAATGTCAGTTTTCCGCTAGGTGTCCTTCTGCATCCTCCAGACATCCTCCAGACATCCTCCAGACATCCTAAATATCCAAGATATGTCCCCTATATGAACGTTTTTTCCGTTTTAATGCTTTATATCCGAGCTTCGCCTGCTTTCATCCTTTCTACATCTGTGCTACTAATGTTGTGTGTCCTTTCCACATCCGTTTCACTTCCTCCCTGTGTCCGTTTTCCGCTGGAGCGGATTTGAGTTGCGCGGATGCACAGCGGATGCCTAGCAGATATAGTGGATGCGTAATGGATGACAACGGACGTATAACGGATGTTTCCCGTATGCGTAGAGGATGTAGAATGGGCGTGTTGGATACTTCATCCACTCAAAAAGTTTTGTGAAGCTCAAAACTTTTTGAGCGGATGAAATTACAGTAGACAGATGCTGGACGGATAGAGAGTATGAAAAACGTATGCAGTGAGTACACAACGGATGCATCGCATTTTCAAATGGATGGCAAGCTTTTTTGTCCGTTTTACATCTTCTTTGCATCCGTTGGTGCAGTGTGACATGGGCTTTTCTTTGAGCTAAACATTACCCCACGTTGCTGTTTTTGTCCTGGTGGAATTTAAAAACAGCAGCTTTCAGGACTGGGCTTTGAAACCAGGGCCCGGTCCCACTGCACTTACGGATGCAAAGAGGATGTAAAACGTTAAAAAAAGCTTGCCATCCATTGGAAAACGCTATGCATCCATTGTGTACTCACTGCATACGTGTTTCATATGCTCTATCCATCGAGCATCTGTCCACTGCGATTTCATCCACGCAAGAAGTTTTGAGCTGCACAAAACTTTGTGAACGGATGAACTTTCCGCCACATACAATGTACATCAGCGACATATACAGGCAACAAACGTTCTATGTCCATTATCATCCGTTAAACGTCCGCTGTATCCTCTCTGCATCTTCTGGCCATCTCCTCAACTCACATCCGCTGCAGCGGAAAACGGAAAGAGGGAGGAAACAAAAGGTACACGGAACGTCTACACAGCGTTAGTAGCACAGAAATAGAAAGTATGTAAGCGTATGCATCTCGTATATAAAGTATTAAAAACGGACAAAACGTTTTTATCTGGGATGTATCTTGTATCTTTAGGATGTCTGCAGTATGTCTAGAGTATGTAGAAGGACACCTAGTGGACAACCGATATTTTCTATAAAAAGAGGGAGAAAATCATCTGGATCGCTGGGATGGTGGACCATACAGTCCCACTATGGTTGCACTGGAGTTTATGTATCCCACAACTATCCTTATCTATCCCACAAGCATGCAAAGGCTTAACCATTTTTTCAAAGTTTTCACCAACACTTTATTAAGTAAAAAAAATGAACCAAGTAAACTAAGTGTCTTAAGCAAAGATAAACTTTATTAACTTTCTTAGGTAAACTTTATGACTTTATTAAATAAGCAAAATGAACCAAGTAAAGTGTCTTAAGCAAAGATAAAATTAACAAGTAAACAACTCAGTCTCTGACACTATTCTCAGTCACTCTGGTCTCAGAGTGGTCTCACGTCCATGGTCTCAGCTGTTAAGCGGGCAGGGACTATGGAGGTGGCTGTGGCTTGAGTGCTGGTCTGAGGCACCATTGGGGTGCTTAGCCCCAAGGGTACAAAAGGTGGTGGTGTGTTCAGGAAGCTATCCGAGAACTGACTCAGTCCCATGAGGTTGAGAGGCCCTTCATCAAGGACTTGAGATGTCAGGCCCAATACTGATGACAGATTGTCTGTTGACGGGCTTGGCTGTGGGATGGGCTTCTACTGTGGGAAGTCCTGGAAGTCGTAACCTTGGTAGGTGAGGGGCTGTTGAAAGCTGTGGAAGGGCTGTGACATCGCCTGAGGTGGAGGAGCAGACCTGGACTGGATAGGAGCAGCTTCAGCTGGGCCTTGAGGGTTGTGCAAAAGTGCTGTGATCTTCTGCTTCATCACCTGGTACTGGGCCTCGGGCAGGTCCCTCAGGGTCTGGCTCACATAGGTGATGAAGGTGTTCCAGCCTGAGGATTCTCTGTCCAAGTGGACCAGCTGAGAGAGAAGTTCTGTGCTGGTCTTCATTGTGTCCCTGATCTCCAACAGCACACTGTGGTCCTGGTCCTCCAGTCTGCCTCTCTGCCTGCGTCCTCTGGAGCTGGGGGTGGGGGTGGGGGTGGGTTGGCCTCTGGTGGCTGCTGCTTCTTCCTCCATTTGTGACAGCAGGGTGTCATCCTCCAGGGGATCCTCTAAGTTCGCCAGCATGGGGAGTGCAGCTATCGGGGGGGGGGGTCTCTGCTGTGGGGCCCTTTGAAGACACCTGCCTGGACAGGGTAGCTGGCTCCTAGCTGGAAGAGGACTGGTTGTCTGTGGGCTATCAGGTCTCAGGGAGGCTGCTCCTTGGTGGCGGATCTCACCCTCCAGGAAACTGCACTTGGCCATGACGTACATCTCCCGGTCAGTGAGCTTGGCAGCGGCCTGCCTGGATTTCTTGAGGTGTAGCTTGCCATACCAGGTGTGCATGTGCTTCCACCATCCTAGGAGTACTTCTGCAGTGTACCTCAGGCTCTCTACCTTGTCTCTCCAAGTTGCCTGCTTCTTCTTGGTGTCCCGATACAGTCTGTGGCCCTTTTTCCAGAGGTACTCGTTCTCCCTCAGCCATTCCAGCACCTCCTCCTCATGGTCCTCAGAAATGGTGTACTGTTTCCTCTCTCCCTTCTCCTTCCCTTGCCTCTTCCTCCCCCTGGCAGGGGCTTCAGCAGGGCCTTCAGGGTCTTGAGCAGTAGGGCCTTTGGGGTCTTGAGCAGCAGGGCCTCCAGCAGTAGGGCTTTGAGGGCCTTGGGGCTGGTCCACCACAGCAGCAGCAGCTTCAGAGTCAGTGTCAGGGGGTGGGATGCTGGTTCTGGCCTTCTTCACCTTGCCAGGGCTTGAACAAGTAGGCATGGGCTTCCTCTTCTTGCCTGACTGATGAACTATGGTGTTCCTGCAAGATGTATGTGACAGCACGTCTTTCCCCTGTATGCTGACTGCTTGCATGCTGCATCCTTTTATATCCACGGAGCTGACGCAATTCATACTCCCCGCATGCGCAGTGAACACTTTGCATCCGATATACATCCGTGTGGCATCCGCTTTGTTTCCTATAGGTGTCTGTGATGCATCCGCTTCATCCGCTATGCATCTGCCCCTTCCGCTATGCGTCCGTTTCGAAATTCTTCCCCAGAACCCCTTCGGAGGTGTCATCCGCTTCCATCTGCTTTCATTCGCTAGGCTTCCTATGAACATCCATTTAACATCCCCACTACATACTACCCACGTCCGTTCTTTTCCATTCTGTTTATGCATATTTTTGCCACTTTTTGGAGCGGATGACAACGGGTGGAGCCACCCCCAAAATTTTGCTTGTCCACTGTGTCCTTTATGCATATGTTTTGCGTCTGTCGGCCAATGGGACCGGGCCTTAAATCGAGGAGTTATGCTTTGGATGTAATTGAAAGGGATTGTAATATCCTAATTATTTAGCACAGATTGCTAGGAATGTCATCTCTTTCTTTACAGACAAGAGCTGACTTTGGTTTCTTTCAGAATGTCAGTATTAGTTAGGATAAGAGACTAGGAAATCCCAAGAGTGCAGACTAGACAGGGAAATCAATAAAACTCAGGAAAAAGTCAAAGGAAATTGTTTGATTATATGAGCTGTGAAGTTGGTTGTTGACTCCTAGCCACTACGTACATATATTTTCCCCATGAATAAAGAGCAAATCACTTGCATATTGTTGCCAAGGAAGCCACATGGTTGCATTGATAAAGTAACCAGCCCTTAGAAGAAGACTCTACTGCAAGGGTCTTCCAACTTGGAAAATTTAAGACTTGTGGACTTCAACTCCCAGAATTCCTGAGGTAACATGACTGGCAGAGGAATTCTGTGAGTTGAAGTCCACAAGTCTTAAAGCCATCAAGTTTGAGGACCAGTGCTTTACTGAATGGAATGGAACAAGGTGCTATGAAACTGGAGGGGTGGGGGGGAGCAGCCTCCCCAAATCCACCTATCCATAAACACTGAACATTGCTTTTACATAATACAGTCCAACCCTTGGATTGTAATTAAAGTGCAGCTGGAAAGCCCCAGCACCCAAGAACTGGGAAGAGGGGGCTCGAGCAGACCACAAGCAGCTGCAGGCACCCACATGAGAGCCTGGATTAGAGGACAGGCCTCACCTGGCCCATTGATCTCCTTCATGCTGATCAGCAAGAGCAGGCTCAGGCAGCACCTTTGGACAGCCTGCCCTTCCTCAGACCTCATTTCCATGGCAATCAGTTGCAAACAGTGCATCTGATGCTCTGTCTGGCTTACCCAAAGCTCTAGAAAGTTTGAATTGCAAGCCAATTTCCAGACAGGTAGCTGGTACCAGATCCTAGGCCTGAAGTTGAAGGGGTGTGTGAAAGAGGACTTCATGGGTGGGGGTGTCATACCGGGCTTAATTCTTACAAACAGAGAAGAAGTGATAGAAGGAGTTGAAACTGCAGGAACCTTGGGTGAGAGTGACCATGTCATACTAGAATTCAACATAACCCAAACACAAGCAACAGAACATAATGACACCAGAGTCTTGGATTTTAAAAGAGCTGATTTCAATAAACTCAGAGAGAACTTGGGAAAGATTCCATGGATGAAAATCCTACAGGGGAAAACAACTCAAGAATCTTGGGAAACTCTAAAAAGTATGATCATAGAAGTCCAGACCAAGACAATACCACTGAGAAAGAAAAACAAGAAATCCAAGAAGAAACCAGCATGGCTGCACAAAGATCTCTCTGGCAAATTGAAAGAAAAAAAGGACAAGTGCAAAAAATGGAAAGAAGGACATACAACTAAGGCAGAATATCAGCAGATAGCCAGAATCTGCAAAGACGAAATCAGGGTAGTAAAGGCTCAGAACGAACAAAGACTTGCAACAAAAGTCAAAGATAATGAAAAAAGTTTCTTCCAATATATAAATAACAAGAAAAAATCAAGGAAACAGTCGGTCCACTGAAGAGAGAGGATGGCAAGGAAGTAACAGGTAACAGAGAGAAAGCAGAACTGCTTAATTCATTCTTTGCATCTGTCTTCACGTAAAAAGAAACTATAGCTCAACCCACCAAAAACATAACTGTAAAAGACAGACCAGAAATAAACGTTAAAATAAGCAAAAAAATACTAAGAGAACAGCTGTCTGATCTTGATGAAAACAAATCACCAGAGCCTGATGGATTACATCCCAGGTTTTAAAAGAGCTGGCAGAGGTCATCTCAGAACCACTGCACCATATCTTTCAAAAATCCTGGAGCACCGGGGAACTACCAGAGGATTGGAAAAGAGCAGATGTGGTTCCCATCTTCAAAAAAGGAAAAAAAAACAGACCCAGGAAACCATAGACCAATCAGTTTAACATCAATACCCAGGAAGATACTGGAAAAGATAATAAAAAAACCGATCTGCCAACATCTAGAAACAAATAAAGTAATAACTAGCAGTCAGTACGGGTTTGTTAAGAACAGATCATGCCAAACCAACCTTATTTCATTCTTCAACACAGTGACTAAATTAGTAGACCAGCAAAATACTGTGGACATAACATATTTAGATTTCAGCGAGGCATTCGACAAAGTAGACCACAACCTACTTCTTAGTAAGCTAGAAAAAAGTGGAATAGATAGCACCATCACTAGATGGACTCAAGACTGGCTGGCAAACCATACTCAACGAGTAGTCCTTAATGTGTCTAAGTCTACATGGAGGGAACTAAGCGTGCCACAAGGTTCCGTCTTAGGCCCAGTACTCTTCAACATCTTCATTAATAATTTAGATGAGAGAATAGAAGGGGAACTGTTCTGTCCAGAAAGAAGCGCGTGAGACCGGGTTCCAAACAACAACTATTTATTAAACTCGCAAGGCAAAAGTATACGGAACAATAGCCCAAGCCGCGGCAGCGATTTATATAGCGGCTTGCCTGCGGCTTATGGCCAACGACACTCTTTTGACTGTTCCTGCGATTATTAGTCGATTATTCTTGAATAACCAATCCGCGAATGGCCTTTTCTCCCAATCAGAAAGAGGAACTTGGAACCTACCAAGTTCCATACAGAACACCCCTCTCCCCTAAGTTCAATCCAACGTGCGTTACATAATCACGCAGGTAGGTGGGGCTTTTTCTAGTCCTGGTTGACCTGCGCAGCTCAGTCGCAGCGTGGTCTTCGAGCAGTTCAGAAGGGATCGCTGTTTCTCTGGTCCTTCTCCATGGAACCTCCTGGAAGGGTGAGTCAGCCTTGCCGCTCCCGCCTGAGTCTCTCAGGCTGGTTGAGATAGCTCCGCTGCTCCCTCCTGGTTTGACTGGGTTGGTCGAGCTGGCCTGGCTGCCTCCTGGAAGGCCTGGCCTCATTCTCCTGCTCCCGGATTTCTTTCTTGGGGTTTATATAACCGTGAGTGCTCTTTTTGTTTAGTTAAATTGTCTTTTTGTAGTGTTTGTTGTCTTGTTACGAGAGGTTTGTCTCTCCCTTTTTTATTTATTTGTATTTTCCCCCCTCCTTGGTTGTTTTTAGGTCGATATTTATTTTTGATTCTATGGTGTTTTTCCGTTTGAGGTGGCCTATGTGCCGCTTCCATTCTCTACCGTTGTCTAAGAGTAGTCGGTAGGACCGAGGGCCTGTAATTTGGGTGATGGTGGCTGGAAGCCATAATGGGTTCCCAGTGAGGTTTTTTGCATAAACCAGGTCACCGATTTCAAACATACGGTATTTGCTGGAGGAATCGGGGGGTTTGTCCCAGGTGTAAGTGGGGTGCAATCTGTCCAGGTAGGAACATAGTTTCCTACCCATTAGGAGTTCTGCTGGGCTTTTGTTGGTTGTGCTGCTAGGGGTAATATGCTGCAAAGTTAGTAGTCAGTTTAGTTTGTCTTGTACGTCCCCCTTGTCCATTCTCTCTGGGCCCTCTTTAGTGTATTGGACCATACGTTCAGCCCTGCCATTCACAGCCAGATGGGCTGGCGCAGTTAAGGCATGTCGGAAACCCTGGGCAGCCAGATACTGTTCGAATTGTAAAGCTGTAAATTGGGGCCCATTATCCGAAACCAGTACATCAGGTAGCCCATGTGTCACAAAGAGTTTGTGTAGCTGTTTCATTACAGCTTCGGTGGTTGTGGAAGCCATGAGGATGACTTCCAACCAGTTTGAGTATGCATCCACGACTATCAAAAATGTGTTTCCCTTCGTTGGCCCAGCAAAGTCAATATGTACTCTAGACCATGGACCCTGGGGAGTTTCCCAGTCTCTTACTGGTGCCTATTGGGGTGTAGGCCTCGATTTTTGACAGTCATGGCATGTTGCAACCCATTGTTCAATGTCTTTGTCCAGCCCTGGCCACCAGACATAACTCCTGGCCAGGGCTTTCATTTTGATTATGCCCGGGTGCCTCTTGTACAACATGCCCAGAACGTCTTCCTGGAGACTGTTCGGAATCACCACCCTGTCACCCCATAAAATGCACCCTTTTTCTATGGACAGTTCGGTCTGTCTGGTACAAAATGGTTTAGAAGTTTCAGTTTTGTTCTCCTCCGGCCAGCCTTTACCTACCCAATTTAATATGTGCGCTGTCAAACAGTCTTTAGCTGTGGCTCTCGCGACGTCTGCTGCAGTCAGTGGCAGGTCTGGGCAGGTCTCAAGCTGAAGTGTGGAGGTAGTTGGTGCAGGGTCATCTTCTGTGTTGGGCAGTGGGGAATGGCTCAGGGCATCGGCATGTGTGATAGCTTTGCCGGGTCGGTGAATCAGTGTGTAGGAGTAGGCAGCGAGGAAAGACCACCTCGTCATTCTAAGTGACAGAATGTTCGGGGTTGGCTTGTTGCCTGCTAGGATTCCAAGAAGGGGCTTGTGATCGGTTATTATTGAAAAAGTTCTACCGTAAAGGTACTCATGGAATCTTTTGACTCCGGCGATGATTGCAAATGCTTCTTTATCGAGTTGGCTGTAATTGTGTTCCGACTTGGAGAGCGTCTTGGAGTAAAAGGCGACCGGTGCCTCTCTGTCGTCTGGTAGCTGGTGGCTCAGTATGGCGCCGACCCCAAAAGGCGAGGCATCACAGGTGACCGTCAAGGACAGGGCATTGCTATACTGGATGAGAACGGTGTTGGACGTTAATAGATCTTTGATACCCTGGAAGGCTTTTTGTTCACAGTGGCCCAATGTCCAAGTGGTTTTTTTATCTCGCAGTTGATGTAAGGGTTCTGCTATTGTTGCCTTATGAGGCAGGAACACGTTGTAAAAATTTATGAGGCCTAGGAATGCTTGAAGCTCAGTTTTGTTCCTGGGCCTAGGAGTGTCTTTTATAGCCTTCACTTTTTTTTCAGTGGGGTGAATGCCTTGTTCATCGATTAAATAGCCCAAAAACTCGACCTGGTTGGTGGCTAATTCACACTTCTCTCTTTTTACTTTGAGGCCTGATTTTCTAAATCTTGTTAATACTTCTCTTAATCTGGTCTCTAGCTGGTTGGCATTTTTTGCTGAGAACAGTACATCATCAAAGTATGGGATGACACCTTTGATTCAGTTTAGCAGGCATTCCATGAGGCTTTGGAACATGCCTGGGGCAACGCTAATGTCGAATTGGAGGCGGTTACACTTGAATGCCCCTCTATGTTTTACAATAGTCTGTGCCTTTGCTGTAATAGGATCAATGGGTAGTTGTTGATATGCCTGTGCAAGGTTGAGCTTCACAAAAAATTTTCCTCCCCCTAGCGAGTGCAGTAAATGTTGCACTACCGGTACTGTTTAGGCGCTTTGCTGGAGCACATGGTTCAGGGTTGCCTTGTAGTCTCCGCAGATGCGCACTGACCCATCTGGCTTCACTGGTGTGACAATAGGTGTTTCCCACTTGGCATGATCAATTGGCTCTAAAACCCCTTAAACTATTAATTTATTCAGTTGCTCGTCAATTTTTGGTTTTAACGCAAATGGGATGCGTCTGGCCTTTAAACGGATGGGGATTATTTTTGGGTCTAGGCTAAATGAAATTGGGGTCTCCTTGTACTTGCCTAGAGTCCCATGAAAAACATCTTGGAATTCTTGTAGCAGGCTCTCCTCCCAGTTGGCTGTGGCGATGCGGTTGATCCCGGTCATCCCGATTCCCAGGGGTGTGAACCGTTCGATCCCTAGCAGACTAGGGTGGTCTCAGTCGACGATGGTCAGAGGCAAGATTTTGGCGTGGTTTTTAAATTTGACAAGGAAATGTCCAAGGCCTACTACCGGAATTCGATTTCCCTGGTAGTCTTTTAACACTAGTCTTTGTTTCTGTAGTTCTCTCTGTTTAATGTTCGATATCAGGTGCCGGATGGTATTCTAGGATACCATGGATAGGAACGACCCTGAGTCGACTTCCATCTCGCAGGGCCTCCCCTCGATGCTCACCTCTATCCGAACCTTCTTTCCGATCTCCGCCCTAGCATTGCCGATGGTGACTGTCTGATGCGTTTCTTTCCTGTCACCGGTTCTCTTGTTACGGTTCCATCTGCTGCCGGCTTGTCTTTCTTCATGTCTGGAGGGGGTGCTGCCACGTCTTTTTGGACTATAGCTCTTTGTGTTTCAGCAGACTCTTTCGATGTGCCCCCTTTTATTACAAGCCCTGCATATTGCGTCGGGGAACTTTCATTCAGCCTGTGGGTGGTTGCCTCTGCAGCCCGCACATTGAAACTCCTGCCGATTTCTCCTCTTTTTTGTGCCATTTTTTATCTGAATGGAGTCTATGGACGTCTTCATTGTTGTCCTTGGCATCACTCTGGGATTCGATGTTTTCGTAGTGGGCTGTCGCTGTGGGCTGTTTCTTTCCTCCCTCTGCCTTCTTCTCCCTGGGTTGGATTGGCAGGTCTGGAATTGCGTTCATTTGCTGCATGGTGGCTGCTGGCTTCTTAGCTGCTTCAGCGTCGGTTGCCTCTGCAATGGCCTTGGCCACGGTTATGTTTGGCCTATTCAGGAGTTTGCTCTGAAGGTTAGTGGCCTTCAGACTGAGGACCACACGGTCCCTTATGACCTCGTCCATGTTCTGGAACTCACAGGCTCCTCCAATGTGTCTCAAGGCTGCTACAATATCTCTGATTGTTTCATGCTCTTTCTGGTTCCTCTTATAGAATTCATGCCTTTTATTAAATTCAGGACCACCGGTGTGTAGTGTGCTTGGAGCATTCTGTTCAGGTCGGACCAAGTCATCTGTTTGACATCTTTGGGTTTCGTGAGCACCTTTGCCATTTTAAAGACGGCTGGTCCACAGTTTGTAAGGAAGACAATCCTCTTCCTTTGGTCCAAGATTTCTTCCATTTCATTGCTTTCTAAAAACATAAGAAAGTGATCAATATACGATTCCCAATCCTCCTCATCAGGATTGAATGGTGCAGGCGGTGCGTTGTTATCGGCCATCTCTCTTGCTCGGTTCAGATCGCCGCGTTCTCACCTTCTACGATGATCCCACCCTCGTCGCCAGTGTTCCATCCGGAAAGAAGCGCGTGAGACTGGGTTCCAAACAACAACTAATTTATTAAGCTCACAAGGCAAAAGTATAAGGAACAACAGCCCAACCTGCGGCAGCCCTTTGTATAGCAGCTTGCCTGCAGCTTGTGGCCAATGACACTCTTTTGACTGTTCCCGCCGTTTGGCAGGCTTCCCGGATTGGTTCTTGAATAACTAATCCGCGAGTGGCCTTTTCGGCCAATCAGAAAGAGGAACTTGGAACCTACCAAGTTCCATACAGAACAGGAATTTACCAAATTTGCAGATGATACTAAGCTGGTAGGAATAGCTAACACCCAAGAAGATAGGCTCAAGATCCAGATGGATCGTGACAGACTAAAACACTGGGCCATATCTAATAAAATGAAATTCAATGTAGAGAAAAGTAAAGTCCAACATTTAGGCAAGAAAAACAAAAGTACACATATAGATTGGGTGAAACCAGGCTCAATAGCAGTAACTGTGAGAGGGATCTTGGAGTCTTAGTGGACAACCAACTAAATATGAGCCAGCAGTGTGCAGCAGCAGCCAAAAAAGCGAATGCAATTCTAAATTATATTAACATACAATCAAGATCAAGGGAAGTACTAATGCCACTCTATAAAGTCTTAGTAAGACCACACCTAGAGTTCTGCATCCAGTTTTGTTCACCACATTCTAGATGAATTGAAGTCCACCACAGATTATAAAGTTGCCAAGGTTGGATACCCCTGATCTAGATTCTTTCCTTCCTGCCTGAGAATCCCTAAGACAGACCAATACTCTGACAGACCAATACGCTGCAAGAATACAGCCATCAGACCTGTACTGATTTTCAGATTAGCAGTAAAAAGTTCCAGCATGTATAAATATGTAAAGATATTGAAGTAGACATCAGGTGAGGTTAATTTCTATCAAATTTCTTTAATCGAAAACTTATGAAAGTACTCTTTTTCTAAAACCTCATTTAAGCAAAAATGTACAACATATTAAGCTATATTTATTATCTCGTTAAATTTATTTTCTTTGATTTCCAAACCAGAGAGAACAATCTGATGCTCTTTAGGCTATACATTTATGGTCAGAATCTATAGTTTAGTTTACTTTATTGTCATTGCACCTCATACAACGAAATTAAATACCATCATGTACAATTTATGACCGTGAAAATAAACACAAACACACATCCTTCACACTCCATATACTGAATTGAAAACCCCTGATATCACATTAATATTGCACTATACAGTAGAATTCAAAAGAGCTATGGCCCTGGGATAGAAGCTGTTTTTCAGCCTATTTGTCCTTGTTTTTATTATCCTGTACCATCTGGCAGATGGTAATAGTTCAAAAAAAGGTACAGGACTATACAAGTAGTCCTTGATTTACAACCGTACATGTAGTGCACAAAGTTAAAATGGTACTGGAAAAGTGATTTATGACCATTTTTTGTACTTATGTACATTGCATCATCCCCATGGTGATTTGAACAAAATTTGGGTTGCTTTGTCCTGGGGTCATGTGATGACTACTTTTGCCCTTCCAAGCTAACTTCCAACAAGCAACAGGGAAAGCCAAATTTTGCTTAATGACTGCATGATTTAATGACTTAATAACTGTTTTGTTCGGAAAACACACGAGGTAGACCGGGTTCCAACAACAAATACTTTATTCTTCAACTAGTTAGTAAATAGGAACGCTTGGCTGAAGCTGAGGCCAGCCTTTTATACAGGCTGGTTTGCCTGCTTGCAGTCAATGGCAGTTGTTTAAATTTGCCGCCTTTTAGCAGCTCTTTGGATTGGTTCCTAGTGAACCAATCCAATGTTCATTTTATTGACCAATCAGGTTTGTAGATTTGGAGTCACCCACTTTACATATAGAACACCCCTCCCCCCTTAGTTCAGTCCTACGTGGTGACGTAGTCTCGCAGGTAGGCGGAGCTTTTCCGGACTCGACTTGACTTGCGCGGTTCATTCTTAGTGCAGACTTCGACCGGTTCGGATGGGGCTGCTGTGTCGTCCGTCCTTCTCCCTGGAACCGTCTGGAAGGGTGAGTCAGCCATTTTACCGCCGCCTGAGTTTCTTAGGCTGACGGTTTTGCCGCTCCCTCCCGTGTCCTCTGGGCAGGTCGAGCTGGCTTGGCTGGCCCCTTCCGATGGGCTCTTCACGCAAGTCTCTCCAAACAGTGAGTCTTTTATTTGCTCTTTTTGTTCGTATGTTTCATTGGGTTTGGTTTTAAACAGTTCTGTGGTTCTCTCTATAATTCGAGATCGAAGCTGGTCTATGTGCCGCTTCCATTCCCTGCCATCGTCTAATTTTAATCGGTAGGATTTGGGGCCTGTAATTTGGATAATCTGTCCTGGTAGCCATACCGGGTCCCCGGTGAAGTTTTTAGCGTATACCAAATCACCTATTTCGAATTGTCTGAACCGTGTAGAGGAGTCAGGGGGGTTTTCTGGGGTAAAATTTGGGTGTAACCTATCAAGGTGAGATCTTAATTTTCGCCCCATAAGTAATTCTGCTGGGGACTTATTGGTTATGGTACTGGGCGTTATGTGCTGGAGTGTGAGCAAACGGTTTACTTTCTGTTGGACATCTCCAGCATCCATTCGTTCCAAACCTTCTTTAGTAAACCGGACCATTCTCTCAGCCCTGCCGTTCGCAGCCGGGTGAGCCGGCGCGGTTAGGGCATGTCTTATACCTAGGGAGGCTAGGTATTGCTCAAATGGTATGCTGGTTAGCTGTGACCCGTTATCTGAGACAAGAACGTCCAGTATGCCATGGGTGGCAAAAAGGTTGTCCAGCTTTTTGATTACAGTTTCTGTTGTCGTTGATGGCATAACTTTTACTTCAAGCCAATTTGAATAGGCATCAACAACAATCAGAAAGGTATGCCCCTTGGTAGGACCCGCGAAATCAATGTGTATTCTTGACCAAGGTCCCCGAGGGGTTTCCCAGTCCTTAACGGGTGCTTTTGGTGGGGATGGTCTAATTGCCTGGCATTTGTGGCATGAGCTTACCCAATACTCTATGTCCTTATCAATACCCGGCCACCAAACATAACTTCTGGCAAGGCTTTTCATCTTAACCATTCCCGGGTGCCCTTCATGTAACAACTTAAGTACCCTGGGCTGTAATTTGGCAGGGATTACTACCCGATCACCCCACAACAAACACCCCTTTTGGATTGAAAGTTCAGTCTGTCTGGACCGGAAAGGTTTAAAGTTTTCAGTTTTTTGATTCTCCGGCCAGCCTTTACCTACCCAGCTAACAACGCGGGCAGTCAATGAGTCTTTCGCGGTGGCTCTGGTGACATCATACGCTGATATGGGTAGATCGGGGCAAGTCTCGATTTGTAGCGTTGTCATCGCTGGTGCCGGGTCTTCGTCGGTTGCTGGTAAGGGTGCTCTGCTCAAAGCGTCCGCATGGGAAATTTGTTTCCCTGGCCGATGTGTCAGAGTGTAGGAATAAGCTGCTAGGAACTCTGACCATCTCGTCATTCTTGGGGACAGTATATTAGGTGTTGGCTTGTTTCCCGCCAAAATCCCCATTAGCGGTTTGTGGTCCGTTATGATTTGAAAAGTCCGCCCATATAAGTATTCGTGGAAGCGTTTTACTCCAGCGACAATTGCTAGAGCTTCCCTGTCCAATTGGCTGTAATTCCGCTCGGTTTTTGATAGAGTCCTAGAGTAATATGCGACGGGTGCTTCTCTGCCATCAGGTAGTTGGTGGCTCAGGATGGCACCTACTCCATATGGTGAGGCGTCGCAGGTCACTGTTAATGGCAGAGTGTTGCTAAATTGGATGAGGACGTTTGTTGATGTTAGCAAGCTTTTAATATTTTGGAAGGCTTTTTTTTCTTTGTAACCCCAAGTCCAAGTTGCCTTTTTGTCTAGCAGACGGTGTAACGGTTCTGCTATAGTGGCTTTGTTTGGCAGGAACACGTTATAAAAATTAATTAATCCTAAGAATGCTTGTAGTTCGGTTTTATTTCTTGATTCAGGAGCGTCTTTGATCGCTTTAACTTTTTTGTCTGTGGGGTGGATACCCTCTCCGTCTATTGAGTAGCCCAGGAATTCGACGCTGTTCTTAATTAAACAGCACTTTTCTCTTTTTACCTTGAGGCCAGATTCCCTAAACTTAGTTAATACTTCTTTGAGTCTGTTCCTTAATTGAGTTTCATCTCTGGCCGAGATTAGGACGTCGTCAAAATAGGGAACGATTCCTTGTATGCCATTTAGAAGGCGTTCCATCAGACTCTGGAAGACGCCAGGGGCCACGCTTACTCCAAATTGGAGCCGGTGACATTTGAATGCGCCCTTATGGGTGACTATAGTCTGTGCTTCTGCTGTTTCTGGGTCCACTGGGAGTTGTTGATAGGCTTGTGCCAAGTCGAGTTTGGCGAAAACTTTGCCTTTTCCCAGGGAATGAAGCAAATGCTGGACTACTGGCACCGGGTATGCGCTTGGTTGTAATGTGTGGTTCAGGGTAGCCTTATAGTCACCACAGATTCTGATGGACCCGTCAGGTTTAATGGGTGTGACAATAGGCGTTTCCCACTTGGCATGGTCCACAGGTTCTAACACCCCTTGGGCTATTAATTTGTCCAGCTGTTCCTCTATTTTTGCCTTTAGTGCAAAAGGAACTCGCCTGGCTTTTATTCTTCGTGGGGCTATTTGGGGGTTTAGATTGAAAGAAATGGGATTTCCCCAATACTTGCCAAGTGAGCCGTCAAAAACGTCCTGGAATTCTCGGATGAGGTCGTCTTCCCAGCCGGTTGTAGTCACTCGATCGACCCCGGTCATCCCGATGCCCAATGGCGCGAACCATTCGATGCCCAGGAGGCTTGGTCTGTCTTGGTCGACTATGGTCAGCGGAAGCACCTTGACGTGATGTTTGTAGGCGACTCGGAATTGTCCCATGCCTACCACAGGGATTTGGTTTCCCTGATAGTCCTTGAGGGTTAGGTGCTGCTTCTTCAATTCTTTGGGTTTGATACCTGGGACTAGCTGTTTTATTGTGTCCCACGATACCATGGAGAGGAAGGACCCCGAGTCCACTTCCATCTTGCAGTGTTTTCCTTCGATTTTCACGATGACTTTAATTTTTTTTCCACTTTCCATCTGAGCGCTCTGTATAATGACAGTTTGGTGTGTATTGGCTCGCTTCTCTTGTTGCCACTTTCTCTCGGCTCGTTTAGGCTCGGCTCGTGTTGGGGAATTTCTGCGTCTCGTCGGGCTGTAGTATTTTTTGTTCCTGCAGACCTTCTCGATGTGCCCTCGTTTTTTGCAATGCCGGCAGATGGCATCGAGAAATCTGCATTCGGCTCGGGGATGGTTTCCTCCGCAGCCAGCGCATTCCCGCCAATTTCTCCTTTCGCGCTCTTTTTTGTTTGTGAGCAAACGGTGGACCTCGTCGTCCTCTTCGCTCGATTCAATTGTTTTGCCCGACTCTTCGTAGTGGGTTGTGGTGGCAGGGTGCTTTCTGTCTTTGGTTGGTGTTTCTTCGCTGTGTGTGTTCATCTTTTTAATGGCTACGGCAGATTTTTTCGCGGCTTCAGCGGCTGTGGCTTCCGCGATGGCTTCGGTAACGGTGATGTTGGGCTTGTTGAGCAATTTACTCTGTGCGGTCGAGTCTCTCAGGCCCAGCACCACGCGATCCCTCATTGCCTCGTCTATGTTCAAAAATTCACACTCACCCCCTATTTGTCTGAGGGCAGCGATGAAATCGGCGACGGTCTCTCCCTCTCTCTGGTCTCTGCGGTAAAATTCGTGTCGCTTTATTAAGTTAGACACCATCGGAGCATAGTGTGCTTTGAGGAGTCTTTGCAATTCTGTCCACGTTAGTTGTTTAACGTCCCGGGGCTTCGCAAGGGCCTTTGCCATCTTAAAAACTGTTGACCCGCAGTGCGTCAGGAACACAGCTCTCTTGCGTTGCTCTGAAATGCCTTCCATTTCATTGCTCTCCAAATACATTTGGAAGCGATCAGCATAGGAATCCCAATCCTCTTCGTTGGGATTGAAGGGTACGGGCGGTGCGTTGTTTCCAGACATCTTGGTTGTAATCCGGACTTCTTATCACCGCGTGCAGGTTTTTCCGTTCAGGACGATCCCATCCTCGTCGCCAGTGTTTTGTTCGGAAAACACACGAGGTAGACCGGGTTCCAACAACAAATACTTTATTCTTCAACTAGTTAGTAAATAGGAACGCTTGGCTGAAGCTGAGGCCAGCCTTTTATACAGGCTGGCTTGCCTGCTTGCAGCCAATGGCAGTTGTTTAGATTTGCCGCCTTTTAGCAGCTCTTTGGATTGGTTCCTAGTGAACCAATCCAATGTTCATTTTATTGACCAATCAGGTTTGTAGATTTGGAGTCACCCACTTTACATATAGAACAATAACTATGGTGATTTACTTAGTTACTGTGGCAATAAAAGTTCATAAAATGGAGCACACAATTCATTTAACAATTGCCTTGCTTAGCAATGGAAATTTTGGGCTCAATTGAGGTTGTAAAGTATGTACTAACCATTCAAGAGAAAGTGCAAATTATTAGGAGGATGTCAGGTTGCCTAATCCTGACTTATCTGATACTGTAAGTAAAATTCTCATTTTCAATCTGAGGAAAAGAAAAGAGGTTATGAGAAGGAAACTTCTGCAGTATACTCCATAGTCAATGTTTGAATGTGCTATAAGAGTAAATCTCAAGAAAATGATAATTAAAAACACCAATTGAAAAATATCTCTTCATCTAATATATTTAACAATTCAGAAAATTGGATTTGGAGAATTTATATTAAACAACTGCTATTGTAATCACAATTTACAAATGTATAAAATCCCTAAATTATGTAGAAGGGGAAAGTTTGCTGCAATCTTTATATATCAGCATTTGTCAGACTTTACTTACAAAAACAGGTTAATGTGATTAAAGCTCAGGGTTAAAATTTGTACCTTGCAAAGACATGAAATCTGATGCACAGGAATTCTTCTTTGAATGTTCCTGTCACTTACAAGTGTTTGTTTTCCTTCCCTAAACCTCCATTTTCCATAGCAGATCTCTTGCCACTTAGATCCTTCTTTGTTACAGAGATCAATCATTTTGCGAAGTATGCTGTAATGTGGACAGCTAAATTAGGGATCTTACTATGGTGTCATTATCTGATAGCTTCCAATTATACAAAGTACATCTGCTCGGTTCTCTTTGCTGAAGTCATTTAAAAACACCAAAGAGAGATTCCAGAGAGAAACACAGGCCTGGACTACATTCACACCTGTTTACCACTTTATCCCTTACACACACACTCTACACACACACAGAGAGAAAGAGAGAGAGAGAGAGACAGACAGACAGACAGACAGACAGACAGAAAGACAGCACATAGACGTTTGTGTGTCCCTCAGTTCTTCAGAACTTAGTCATTGTGCTGACTTGATTCTCTTACTCATTTTCCTTTTAATGATGAGAATTTTCCAAATAGTAAGTGATGTTAGAAATAAAGCTTCGGCCAGGGGAGAAAAAAAATGAAGGACAACAGAGATAATTGTCTGGCTTAGATAGAAGTTTTGGGGAAACAAAGCAACTTTGGAACATGACATCTTGGCGAGGTTCTAGAACATCCTTCTAAATGTTTCCCAGATGTGTAACATTATAGTTCTTCTAATTATCATCATTAAAATTTCTGAAGAACTGTGTCCTACACCGGGAACAAAACATGTTGGCAAAGGCTATTTCAGAACAAGATGGCATTATTTCTATGGCTGACATATATTTTGCTTGATGTCCTCTGAGAAGAAGAAAGGAGAGTTCCTACATCCAGTTATGAGGGAAGAAGTATCCCTTCTTTGATGCTAGCTCTGTTCTTTGCCATTGTCAAAGAACAGAGGTGGACATTTCCTGTCCTTGTAACACTCTCCCACCATTGCTTAAATTGTCTGCTGAGCATAACCAGTGTGTGGCTGTGGCTGGGTGTTCCCAATACCTTGAAAGTGCCTCTGGGGGAATACCTGATGGATGTTCTAAGCAGAGAATGAATACCAAAAGCCTTACTCACAGTCACACAAAAAAACACACATGCTTCACGCAATCATTCACCACCTCTCTCCAGAAGATGCCGCAGTCTCCAGCAAGGGAAAATCCCAATGCAGTACGATATTTGCTGACCTGCGCTGGAATTTTTGAAAAACCTGAGAGAAAAACGGGGTTACCATTGGAGAGCATTTGTATTTCTCTTTTGAGATGCGTGCACACATTTTTAAATTTAATTTCTACTTCAGAACTGTGAAGAAGCTTAATCAAAAACCCCTCAGATTAATTTAATCTTCTTACAAATTATAAAATTAAACTTGATCACATACCTTTAGTCACGGGTTTTGAAGTGACTTCAGGGTCTAGTTTGCAATGTGCAAACCTCCAGCAGTATGGGGCAGTGGTGGATTCACATTTTTTTACTACTGGTTCTGTGGGGGTGGCTTGGTGGGGGTGGCAGGGAAAGGATACTGTAAAAACTCCAGTCAGAGGTGATATTTGCTGGTTCTCCAGACTACCCAAAATTTCCGCTACCAGTTCCCCAGAACTGGTCAGAACCTGCTCAGAATCATAAATGAATGGAATCCATCTAAAGTTCCAGGAAGCCTCCTCAACCCCTCACAGCTTCAACCGCAAATTGTGGATCTCACCCAATTCCTAAGAGGCCCTTAAAGGGGCCGTGCATAAGCGCACCAGCGTGCCTACCATCCCTGTCTTACTGTCCCCATTTATCTGTATTTACTTCCTTTGTTCATGTTTATGTTCATACCTATACTTGTAATCTTGTACACATTTGACAAAAAAATAAAATAAGAATATAAAAAAATAAGGTTTTGGGCATCAGAGCTGTGTACGCTGGCCTAGGAGATTCACACCTGGGATGCTATTAATGCAGGAGCTACATTTAATTTATGGACAGGGTTTTCTAATTCATACAGTTCTCTGGTTACAACATTTTAGCAATCTCAAGAAGGTTCCACACCAAGTGATTCTGAAGATACAGAAAAGTAAATCCCTGATAAATGATAACAGATAAACCAGCGGACCCCAACCTTTTGGGGAGTTAGGGACTAGTTTGTGGAGAGCGTTTTTTTCCTTGGACTGGGTGGGGGTGGGGGCCATGATTTCACACACAGGTGCAGATGGACCTTCTGATCCTTGCACCCTGGAGGCTTGGGACACCCGAGATAAACAACCTGAGAATGCTAATGACCAGATGACTGCAAAGAATATAAATCTTTCCATTCAGTTAGAACTGGAGAAGCTTCTTGGATGAGAAGCCAAAAGTTTTTCAAGGAAAAACAAACAAGAAAGTCCAGTTGCCTTTTGGGAAAAACACCTTTGGGATGAGTTGAAGTAGTTACCAATAGACTTCCTAGATACAATTCAAGGTGCTGGTTACCACCTATAAAGTCCTGCATGACAAAAGACCCAGTTATCTGAAGGAACTTTTGTCTTCCTTAGTTTCTGCTCATCCTGCATAATCAGACAGAGTTGGCATGCTCCAGGACCTAAACACTTCCCTCTAATTCTGCAGGAGAGCCAGAGCTGTATTTGGATGCAGTGATGATGAGTTCAGGACAAGTCCTCCTTGATACCTACCCGTTTGTTCCCATTAGGTGGATGTTGGTTCAGACTTTGGCTTATTGGTGAATAGGATCAAATGGGAAACAATGGAATGCAAAATTCCTCAGACTCCCTCCAAAACTAAATTCATTCTATCAAAGCCAGGGCTGCACTGAGGTTATTTCACTTCAGATTATTAAACTGCAATTTTCCTGGCTCCTTTCCCCCGCACACTCCCTCCTCCTTAGAATGCCACAAGGCAAAATTAAAATATTTTTGCAAAGTGGAAAAGAAGGGAAAGAAATATTTGCCCCAGTTGCAATTGTTCTGTCTAGAACTGTTGGATACATCATCCTCAATTACAAAATTGTTTCTTTCATAATAGGAAAGAGAGGAGGAATCATCTGGTGTTCTATGTTTCATCGCAGTTCTTCTACTGTTATATTTATACAAAGGTTAATGTCCATGCTATTTACCACAGTTTCCAGTGGTTCTGGAAAGTTCTTCCCCTTTTGATAGATACAGATAAGACATATTCACGCCTGTTGCTCATAGCTTTCTCTCTTCTTCATTTTTCTTTTTGCCAGTGGTAAGGGAATGGAATTTTGCAGTAACCTTCGTCCAGGAGTGTGGAGGAAATGGGGATTTTATAGTATCCTTTTCCTGCCATGCCTATCAAGCAACACCACACTACACCCACCAAGCCACACTCACAGAACTGGTAGTAAAAAAATAATAATCCCACCACTGAGTTAAACATTTTGATGTCTGTTTAACAAATAAATGTCCAACTACCATTTTGGTAGTTGTAGTAAGTGGTATGTATGTACTTGTTCTGTTCTGAATATAGGGATTGACTGGAAATGTGCTGGGTGTAAACTAAACTGAAAATTAGCCACAGTAATTTTCCAGAAAAAACACCTCTAGAAATATAACAGATATAGATGCAGCAATGGTCATAAGCATGAACCAGTTACCAAGCATCTGAATCTTGACCACATGATCATGGGCAGTGGTGGGATTCAAAAAATGTTACTGCAAGTTCTGTGGGTGTGGCTTGGTGGGTGTGGCAGGGGAAAGATACTGCAAAATCTCATTTCCTCCCCCTCCCACTAACCTGCTTTCCAGCTCCATTCTCCTGTGCAGGGCAACAAAAGAAGACTCAGCTGGGACTTGGGAGGCAGAGAATAGATGGGGGTGGGCGCCAGGCAGAGATGGTATTGGCCGGTTTTCCAAACTACTCAAAATTTCCACTACCGATTTTCCAGAACCGGTCAGAACCTACTGAATATCACCTCTGATCATGGGGATGCTGCAAAGGTTGTAATTGTGAAAAACGGTCATAAGTTACTTTTTTCAGTGCCGTTGGAACTTTGAAAGGTCAATAAATGAATTGTTGTAAGTCGAGGACTACCTGTAATTGGGTTCTGCACCCACTCTTAGGTTTTTCTAAAAACAAGTGGGACAGGAGCTTTTATTGCATCTCTGCAGGGAGACGCCTCCATGATGGATGTGGGTCCTTGTGGGGACAAGCATGTTGGACTTTAGCTAGCTTCTGCTGCTCCTTCTCCTTCTCCTACGTGTATCAAGCAGGTGTGTTCATGGTGGATAGTTGTTGCAAAAGGGCACCACAGTGGGATTTTAAAGCTACAACTTGGAATAGGGCCGTTTTGGCAACTTACAGTTGTCATCTTTGGCAGGCTGAAATCACAGAGTCTTGGCCAATCCCTCTTTTGCTTTGAGCTTGTGAACGGATGCAGAGTTCAAAAGGCAGAGGCGTGATTGATGTGTCTGGATAATTTGCTGCTCTCTCTCTCTCTCTCTCTCCACCATCCCACCCCCACCCTCTACTCCATGCCTGTTGCTTTCTCCCTCCCCTTCTTATGAAGGAGTGGCTGAGCGTGGAGAATGCAGATGGAACGAAGGTGGTTTTGGGAAGATGAAAGAATCCTGATTATTAAGGATGGGGCAAGCAGATGCTGAAATGTGTGAGCATGCTGAGATTAGAGCTGACCACCGACTAATTCTAGACGGGCATTTGGAAAGGCGGGCGGTGGCACATTTGTTTGAAGAGTGGGGGGGGGGCCTACCTCTGAAAATCATTTGTGGAGTGGGGGAATAGTTCCTGATATTGCTGGATTGCAAGAAGTGGAGACTGACTGTAGTGTGGTTGAAAGTGTGGCTACGTTGAATAACCATGAGGCTTACCTCTTTGGATAAAGTGGAATGCAGGAACTGCCGTGGGTTCAGACTGCTGAAAGTAAGGAGGATGTCAGGCTATTAGGAGAGATAACTGTTGGCAGAAGACAACTTTCTCCTATCTTCTGCCAACAGTTATTTCTCCTAATAGCTCGACATCCCCTTCTTTCTATGCTTTTCAAGAGACTGGAGTGCACCAGGGAAGAATGATGCCTCTGAGTATCAAACAGGATGGGTGGGAGATGCAAGAACTTGAGAAGACTAGACTCATGGATGGAAGATTTCATCATCATGCCTCCCTTTGGAGTATATTATCTCAAAAACTGCAGATGGCAACCTGGGCTTTGTGAATGTTTTTTTGAATTAAATATCAACCTCGGAAATCAACACGTAGACAAAGGAAATGGGCACAGCACGCTCTCCTATTCAGAGAGAGAGAGAGATTGGAGCTTCATCAACAGCTCTTACATTGCGTGGTTCTTGGGGAGCAAACTAGTTCCCTGCTTCTTGACTGAACACAAAAACCTTGCCACTGTTGGCTGAGGCCATCTCCTTTGGGGGGGGGGGAGAGGGAGAAGGAGGGAAGGAGGGAGAGAGACAGAGGATACCAGGATGTAAGGATGATTTTCCCCTGTCAGTGGCACAATATAGTCCTCATTTAGGAACAATTAGGATCAGCAACTTGGTTGTTAAGCAAAGTGGCCATTAAGTGCAAGAGTGACTGTGCTTACTTTGGCATTCCTTTGCTTTATAGACCTTTGAGGGTCAGAAGAAATGTGATGATTGATCATAAAGTCATTTTTTCATCACCTTTGTTACTGTGAATGGTCACTATCTGAGACGGATGCTAAATGATGACTACCTGTCATCTGAAGAAGTTCCCTTCTTTCTATATTTGAAAATCTATTCCTCTGTTCGAAGTCTCAGATATTTAGACCTTATTTCTGCTCATCTGCTTAATCAGTCCACTTCTAAGATAAGTCAAACTGACTTATGTACACGCAAATTGCAATTTGATAGTATGAAGTGGGAAAAAAATGTAAAAGCTTTGGTGTGATGAATACCTTTGTAAAGGTATTCCTTGCCCCTTTTTATATATTAAAATAAATAAATAAAGAGTATAGAATTGGGACACAGATTAAACATAATACGTCGGTTAACAATTCGAATGCTTAACATTGCTCCTGGTTCTGGCATCATAGAATAAATGTAACAAATGAAAATGGAATGGAGGTGGAAGAAAATAAGCCAAATTCTCTTCCAATCAAGTTTTAATTGCAATATAATTCCAACAGTCACACATTTTTTGCAAGATCAACCCCCTGAAACAATGCTGCCTGCTGACTTTTGACATGTCTAAAAGGGACTGAGAGCGTTTGGTAGAGCCCCCTCCACCTCCATTTAAATGGCCCATTTAAAAATGAGATCCAAGTCAGATACTGGATGAGAGCCACCCTGAATATTATTGAGAAGCCTTGGGGGCAGGTTGCAGTCAAAATTATATTGGCTAGAGGCAAAGAAAATCAAAGATCACCATACCTGGAGGTTATGTGTTCAGTTACATATGTACATACATACATGTTTATCCAATACATCAGAAGGCAATCTCCATTTTCAAGATTCACTTTTCCTGTCCTAATGTATGCCTGACAAGTCAAAATCCTACTGGTGCAACTTATCTCCAGGCTGAAAAAGTAGTGGCAACTAAAGTCTTCACCAGAGTTACAAGCTATCACAGGTGGTGCTAGAAGCAAACTATGTTTTGCTACCTACGTGGGAAGTAAGAAAGACCTTCAACAGGACTTTGGCTTGGGCTTTTAGCCGCATTATTACATCTTCTTATTCTTCCAAAGGTACCTGAAATGGAAGGGCTTGCTCTTGCAGAGACTCCTAAAGAGCATCAAAGTGTGCCTTTCCCAGGAAAGGCATTTGGGAAGACAACTGGCCCCTCCTCCCCCAACTCCTTGGCTGCCTGCAAACCCACTGCCAACCTTGAAGCGCCTGGAAACTCTTGTGAAATGCAGCTGCAGAAAGCTCCCGTTGGCTAGGCCGATGCAGACTGCCCACTCTTCCCTCTCCTTCCTGTCTCCTATTCCTGCTGCATAGCCTCTAGGCTGACATTACAGGCAGGGTGGGGATTTATCAGACAGTGCACAATACCAATCAGGTGATTCATCACCATCTAGCCCAGGAAGGGCAAAGCAGGCAGCTGGGGCTGCTTAGAACAGCTACTTATTTCTCACTCCATTTTCATCATTTGTATATCAACACCAAATCCTGCTCACCCATTCTATGAGAGCCCTTTCTAAGCAGTCAAGAGAAGCACTCCCTCCCTTTAGGACATTGACAGCCCAATATTTTTATTGCTAAGTTCTAGAGAAGAATACTCTCTTTCAAATACTTAAGAATGAATGGCATTCTTGCAAACCTGGGCTACTGCTTTACTTATCCATGGAAGGAAGGTCCCTTCCAACATAAATTGTCATCCTGCTAATCTTAAAAGCAGGTTCTTCTCAGCATCATCCTCGTCCAGGGGTCCCCAAATTCAGCAACTTTAAGACTTGTGAATTCTCTCAGAGTTGAAGTCTACAAGTCTTAAAATTGTCAAGTTTGGGGACCTCTGTCCTAGTCCCTAGACTCCTTCTGGAGTGCAATAAGTTCCTGGCCAGATACCCCTATAGCTTCACTACAACAAGCATGTTAAACTTTCCTGGGTTGCAGTATTAATTTGCAGAATGTGCAACAAAAACAAGAGGCTTCTAGCAGGATAACCTTGTTAGCAAAAGTGAGTTCTGTGGCACCTTAAGAACTAAGGATTCCAGCATGATTTTTCAGGGTCCAAACCAGTCATCAAATGCATTTGGTCCCCAAATGCACAATCCTATATATATATAGGCACAGTGCCAGGGGCATTATTATAGAAAATACATAGAGAGATATTTTGAACCACACAATTGCCATTTTCTTATTTTAATCTGCACAGACTTTACAGATGACAATCTTTGCATTTGGGGCCTGTAAGTTAAGATAACATTTCATGAATCTGGCATTGTCACCTGTTATCCAGAACGTTAGAGGCGTTTTAAAGTCTCATAGTACTTTTCCTGCAACAGAGTAATGTGTTTACTCCCCTGAAAAACAATTTACAAACATCATGACTAACTCCGCACGCCAATCAGCTCACAAGTCTCTGCATGTGGAAATCATAAGTGTAACATCCCAGCTGGGAAAGGCTCATTTGAATTCTCATCAAACATTTGTGGCTCTTCCAAAGGAGCTCAACCCAGGAGCTTAAAGGAGAGAGATTACAGGCATAGCTTTCTTTCAAGACAGAATCTTTCTGTCCAGTCCATTCTGCAATGACGACATCTCAAAGGTGCACAAAGGGGAAAGGATGACATAAATATCTGAAGGAAAGTCCTCACAAATCACTCCATGGTTCTACTTCAGGTATACACATGCACATTACTGTCTTGGATTTGTGTTTTATTTGCACAATAATAAAATAAGTTACGAACCACAGTATTTGAACTCACTGCCTGCAGCACTTGTTCCAGAGACAGCTCCGTACCCCCAACTTGTCAATCTCATTTTAGAAACATTTCTTTCAACTAATGTTGCATTTTATTTCATTGTTCTCCCCTGAACAACTTAGCACTTTAACTGGAATGGAACAAATTTGGCCTAGGTTAACAGGTATTTGGGTTAACACTGTATGTTCTCAGTGTTGGATTTAAAAGGTATTAAATTGAAAGGGGACATGGTGGGAATGACAACTGTTTTCTGAGGAACTGCAGTTTATAGACTTGAGAAGCATGGCTGAAGGTGTCAATGCTTAGAAACAGCCAGAGACAACCTCAGGGTCTCCAGCAAGATTATATTATCTTATATTATACAGCTCTTGGTGTTTTGAAAGTGCCAGGCCCATGTTCAAATCTGTACAACAGGACTTTCTGGAATCAAGGGCTCATGTAACCGGCCAGAAAGGAAGGGATGGGAGATGTGAAACATTAGCACGTACCAATTCCCTCAAACCCTGCCTTGTGCTAATGCAAGGCTCCATCCTTAGCGCTGCAAAGGCAAACAATGGTACTTTTGCTGGACCTATATGGACGCAGATATATCACTTGCAGACACTGACCCACTCTGTGAGTCGACACTCCTCACAAGCTACAAAACAACACCAATGAAATTTACAGTTGCATCGTTCGCTGCGTGTTTGCCGCAGGATGTTATGTCCCCGTCCACAGCACAAGCTTTCACAGTTGTCCATGCCTGGGCTGGTCTTGTTGCACAAACGCCCTTGGGTGCCCACAGAGTCCAACTTTGGTTCCCTCTCACAGAAGTCAGGTGATTTCTCAAAGTAGATCAGGTCACTGACACCACCACGACGCCGGTGGCGGGCTTGGCCCACGTCCATCTGCCCAGTGTTTCTGTTGTGGGGCCGGATCAGTGTTGCCACATGGAAGCGATCCTTCAGCACAGAACCCACCAGCCGGAAATCTGGAGTCACCTGCCAACAGGTCTTCAGCTGGCAACTTCCTGAAGTTCCATGACACTTGCATTTACGCTTCATGTTCTCCATCACCACCTGTCAGGAGCACAAGAACATAGCAGTCAGAAGAACACAAGCATCATGCAGAAGGACTGAGCTCCATCCAGTTCAATTCTGTCTAGCTGGCTTACCCCATCCCTTGGAGACAAGTTGTGCTACTGGCACAAGAGCACCAACCAAAGGTGGTATTCAGCAGGTTCTGACCAGTTCTGGAGAACCGGTAGCAGAAATTTTGAGTAGTTTGGAGAACCGGCAAATACCACCTCTGAGTGGCCCCACCCCATCCATTCGCTGCCTCCTGAGTCTTCTTTTGTTGCCCTGCACAGGGAGACAGAGCTGGAAAGCAGGTCAGTGGGGTGAGGAGGGAATGGGATTTTGCAGTAATCTTCTCCTGCCATGCCCATGAAGCCACACCTACCAAGCCAAGCCACGCCCACAAAGCCTCATCCACGAACTGATAGTAAAAAAATTTGAATCCCACCAGTTTGGTGTAGTGGTTAGGGTACCAGGCTAGAAACTGGGAGACTGTGAATTCTAATTCCACCTTAGGCCCAAAGCTATCTGGATCACCTTGGGCCAATCTCTCTCTCAGCCTTAGAAAGCACTTGATGGTAACCCACTTCTGAAATATGGACAGGAAAATTACAGAGACTTGTCCAAGTGTCACCAGGACTGACCTGAAAGCGCAAACAAATAGTCACAACTCCTCTGTGTATAGTTTATGCAACCTAGTCAAGCAGTTGCATAAGAGATTGATTGTACTGACTATGTTCAGTTGATCAATTTAACCATCTTTCCAGATGTGCCTAACATCTTGAACCACAGGCTAACCAAGGTAGCAAGTAGGTTCGCAAAGCATACTGGACTAAAAGGCGTAGAATGGAGCGTCAAGGCGAGCCTTCCAGATAGCCACAGGGAGCATTAAGAGGTGAAGAGAGTTTATGTGATGCTCCCAAGTACAGTACATGTAACAACATGTGCTTAGAGATTCCAAGACTGCAGATCGTTTGGGGTTATCATTTACAGACTTGCAGGATGAGGTGAAGTTATTATTTCAACAAGAATGTGTCATCACCTTATATTTAGAACAAAATTCAAAGAATGGGATTTTAAATGGCTTTAAAGAGGCTAAAGACAACATTCTTCTCCTCCAGCTCCTTATCGCGGAGGCTGGCCACAATTCCATGAAGGCTTGCTTCTGTCACTATACACAGGTAAAAAGTGCAAACATTGGCTTGTAGGCTTTCTCCAGAGGACAGCCAATTTAACAAAAATTAAACCCACCATCTGAATAACTGTATCTTATGTCCCCCCTCCCTTCCCATCCCATCTAGAAAAGTACAGTTAGTCCTCAACTTACAAGAGTTCACTTAGTGACCATTCAAAGTTACAACGGCACTGAGAAAAGTGATTTATGACCATTTTTCACAGTTATGACCATTGCAACATCCCTGTGGTCTTGTGATCAAAATTCAGACGCTTGGCAATTGACTCATATTTATGACAATTTTTAGACATATTTAGAGGGTTGCAACGTCCCAGGGTGATATGATTACCTTTTGTGACATTCTGACAACCAATGCCAATGGAGAAGCCAGATTCACTTAATGATCTCATGGTTTCCTTCACAACTACAGTGATTGACCAGGGCTAAGCCAGTTTCTTAAAGCTAGAGGGAGCAGGACAGTGGTGGGATTCAAAAATTTTAACTATTGGTTCTGTGGGCATGGCTTGGTGGGTGTGACAGGGGAAGGTTACTGCAAAATCTCGATTCCCTCCCCACACCACTAACCTGCTTTCCAGCTCCCTTCTCCTGTGCAGGGCAACCAAAGGAGACCCAGCCAATCAGCTGGGACTCGGGAGGCAGAGAATAGATGGGGGCAGGGCCAGTCAGAGGTGGTATTTGCCAGTTCTCCGAACTACTCAAAATTTCCGCTACCAGTTCTCCAGAACTGGTCAGAAGAACCTGCTGAACACCACTTCTGGAGCAGGACCTCACTTCCCCTGCCCATTACAGTGCCTGCTTGATGACTAAAATAGTATGCTACAATGCAGGTCTGTCAAACTCACATCCTGTGGGCTGGATGCATCACGTGCTGGCCATGCCCACACCCAGTTTAGCCAAGGGGGAAAATGTCCCAATATGCCATGTCTCGCTGCGAGTTTGATACCCCTGAGTTTTAGAACAACTTGGAACCACCCAGCTGAACTCAACCCATCATCCCGATACTAATTTATCCACCAGCTGCATTATAATATGTTTGTGCAACCTCAAATGACTAGAAAATAAGGCCTATCAAGCAGATCACAATACTTCTGCTACAAGCTCTACAAATGTGTTCTGATTATCAAAAATATAGGTTCTTCGTGAATGAGGGTTTGCTGTTGTACAGCTAGTCCTTGACTTATGAAGTTCATTAAATGACTGTTCGAAGTTACAACACCATTGGAAAAAGTGACTTATGATGGCTTTTCAGTTACAACCATTGTAGCAACCCCGTGGTCACATGATCAAAATTCAGACACTTGGCAGCTGACTCCCATTTATGACAATTGCAGTATCCTGTGAGGGTCATGGAAGCCCTGTTTGCGACCTTCTGACAAGCAAAGTCAATGGGGAAACCAGATTCGCTTAACAAGCATGTTGCAAACTTAATGGCTGCCCTGATTCACCAAACAATGGTGGCAATAAAAGTCGTAAAATGGGGCAAGACTCACTTAACAAATGTCTCACTTAGCAGCAGAAATGTTGGGATCAATTGTGGTTGTAAGTCAAGGATTACCTGTACTTTTAGCGAAAAGCATATTTTGAGGAAAAAAAGGTTATATGCTCCTAGGATGGAACTTCCAATGCTGTAGAATCAACTAACTTGATTTTGACCACCATGTTTTACAAAGTCCGTATTCTTTGCCTCTGAGACCAGATTCCACCAGATGGACTTCTCATTATTTTCCCTAGCTAGATGGTAGCATTGGATAGAAATTGTCTCCCATAGAAAGCTAAGCAGGGTCCTGCATCCAAATTAGTGCTGAAGGCCAGAGGAGGAAGATAGCCAGAAAAACTATTGCTTATATCAGTGGTGGGATTCAAATTTTTTTACTACCGATTCTTTGGGCGTGGCTTGGTGGGCATGACAGGAGAAGGATAATGTAGAATCTCAATTCCCACCCCACTCCAAGGGAAGGATACTGCAAAATCTCCATTTCCTCCCCACCCCACTAGGGTGGGGGTGGTTGCCCAGCTCCGTTCTCCTGGTGCAGGGCAACCAAAGAAGACCCAGCCGATCAGCTGGGACTCGGGAGGCAGAGAATAGATGGGGGCGGGGCCAGCCAGAGGTGGGGTTTGCTGGTTCTCCGAACTACCCAAAATTTCTGCTACCGGTTCTCCAGAACTGGTCAGAATCTGCTGAACACCACCTGTGGCTTACACATACATATGTCAAAGCAGCATGCAATTAGATTGCAGAAAGACACACTCGAACACCCTCTTGTGTCAAAGCGAACCGTAACACTCCCCTCCTGTACACAAAGTTCAGCAGCAACAAGTCTGCAGTGAAGAGTGTTCTCTACTTAGAAAGAACTGTGCATATCACACAGCTAAGCTGGTCCTTCTCTGACAGAAATGTGACAGAGGGTAATCTGCTGATGGTCCTGGTATTGAAATACAGCCCCTTCTCTTCCACTCCTGCATTCTTTGAAACAAAACACCATAAGCAATTCTTTGCCTAACCTCTTTTTGGCTGAAATTAGGAGCCAAACCGGGAGAGGTCATGGTTACTGTTGGAATCTGGGAAGTCTAAGGCTGTTGGTTAGAGCAGTGTTTCTGAACTTTAGCCACTGTAAGATGTATGGGCTCTAGCTCCCATAATTCCCCAGCTGTCATGCCAATTGGAGTATTATGGGAGTTTAGAAGTCTACACATCTTTTAAAAAGGCCCAGTTTGAGAAACACTGAGCTAGAGTTAAAAAGTCAAGCATTTTGGAAAAAGGCAAACTACTGAAAACTGATATCAATGCCATTACCAGGAGTGAAGGTCATCTCAAGGGCATGTTTACCTTTAAGCCATTTCTCCCATTAGCATATATATGCCTTTATCACCATAGCACTTTGTTTCTTGCGTCTATAAGCTTCAGGGGTTTTCTTTTAATACTTGGCGTGTGAGTTACTTATGATGAACTTCAGTTGGAGGTAGGTTCAAGTCTGAAAGACACCCATGTTTTGGACTGAACTCTTCACCTCTTATGGCTAAGACTTCCAAGGCTTTCAAACCAATGAGCAGAAATCCACCACCAGAAGTACCATGGTTAGAAAGCACACACCCCAACGTATTCAATATTTCAAGCAAAGGATGGGGAATAGCCACGCAGCCATTGAAAACTTGCCAGAAAGTTCAAACAAGTTTAAGACGGCAGTCCCAACGAGTCAGCTGAGCGCTAGATTAGACTGGAAATCTGATTTGGTAAAGCAAGGGAGGGTGTCCTGTGCCCACAGTTGTGGGCACCTCCTATGGCATCACATGAAGGCCACAGTTGCATTCCTTGACTTCATCATGATCTCCATGTGCCAGTTAAACTCCTTTGCGCCTTGGGAGAGGCAAAAGGACCAAGGAGGCACGTGGAAACCAGCCTGCAAAGCACTCTGATGCCACCTCTCTGCCCATCAGTGGCTTGGATGTCTCTACAATCTGCAACAAGATCCAGCCTTCACCCCCACCCAACCCCCCACCCAGGCAGCAAGACAGGACCATCCCCTGCAGTGCGAGAACACTGTAATAAGGAAAATTAGCACCAAATTACAGAGCACTAATAGGCTGGAGCCATTATCCCCTTCGCATCCCACCAAGTGGTTTCTAAACCATTTCCTGTGTGTGTTCCAAGGGGACTGCCTGCCTGCCTGCCTGCCAAGGATCCAGTCCTGTGAAGGCAGAACTCTTCAGGCCAAAGCTTCTCCACAGAGAAAGTAGGCCAATATCATTCATCCAGGAAGATTTCCTAAAGTTTAGATAAAGGATAGTGCGTGAGCAAAAAACATAAAACTCTGGATGGTTATATAAGGAGGGAGACAACCAAAGTCATGCACCTCAAGCTCTTTCCCCCCTCAAAGCTGTCTCCACCCACCCCCACCCATCCCTGCTCATATGCTCCTCATTACACACACTTTATAGTTGAGCTGTTCAAAGGGCATCTAATCCCAAAGAACAGCTGTTCGAATCAAATCCTCCTCTGTGTTTACTTGGATGAAAAGCCTACCAAGTTCAATGGAACTTACTTCCAAGTAAGTGGATATACAGAACGGCAGCTGTAATGAAAGCAAAACAAAACCGCCTTTCAGCTCCACCATAATTCTATCGGGCAGAGAGAACAATCCTTAGGGAAGTCTTTAAACATTGGGTCCTTGAAGGGGCTGGAGCTTATAGTCTTCTCCTAGCATGGGAGGCATATGTTCTGAGGAAAGGAAACCCACTCTTCTGGGATGGAGGGTGTGTGTGTGAAGCCTAGAAGCAAAGCCTAGAATTAAAATAGCAAGAAGGGACTGGTTTCAAATCTGTTATAAGAAATGTCTTTCAGCATGTCGGTCATTTGTAACACAATTACTGGTTTATTTAGTCAGTTTGCCTTTGATATAAGCAGGTATCACACTCTCTTTCCTTAATATACAGGAGCTTCTTCTCAGGTTCAAGAAGGCCATTCCACAGAACATCCTCTTTGTGGACCCCTTTACATCTATGGCTACAAACGGGACAACCTGTGGAAGCTGCGACTTTGAAATGCTGCCACTGAACATCTGGATAGGAGCTGCCATTTTAATTCCCACAATGTCCCACTGAAGCATTATCTCAAGAGCATTCTGCAATTCAGCAATTCCAGCCATTCAGTCTAACATCACAGTGGGTCACAGCACAATGCCAGGAAAGGGGCAACTGATCAAACAGGCCACTTGGTGCTCATCACGAAAGACATCTCTTTGAAAAGACCTTTCGGTACAACCTGGCTCTGATTCTTCCAATGGTGGATATATATATATAACACATACATACATACATACATACATACATACATACATACATACATACATAATCTCTTTCAGAGGTTGAAATCTAAGATCCACTTACAAAAGCCATCGGGCTTTGGAGAAGGCTGGCGTATGCAAAGCTGCAATTTCGTTGCCTTCCTTTTGTAACACGCAGAGATCCAGTGGCCATTTCTTTTGTCTGAGGTTCTGGCCAATCCAACCCATTTAAGATCCCTTTATTTCCTGCTTCACAGAAGCAAAAGCAGAATGTTCCTTTTATTCTGTAAATCAAAGGGGTGAGAAGAGTCCCTACATCTTTTGACTAAGATGTGACTGGTTTACCCACATATTCCTCTGAGTGATACCCTGCCATGCTTCCCTATTAGAAAAATATATTCCTGTCATAAATGAGCAAATGTTCATCATCAGCATAAAAAATCAATTATATTTATAATCCTTTGCATATCTACTGAATCATCTCCTTATCTCCTCTGAGACAACCGTCCTAATTTTTTATCTATCCAATTTATATACTATGATTTGATTCAAATTTTACATTTGAATGACTTATAAAACAATCTGCTGACAATTATCCTGAAAGACTATGCACTCTTTCTTTTACAAATGCAATCTGCAACCCTTCTGGGCATCTTACGCAATGCATCCTACATTTAATCTTGGTCCTTCATCCTGTAATTCAAAAGCACTGGTTCTTGTACTAACTATCTTGGATTAAGTCACAAAGGCTACTCTTAACAGCTACTACCCAGATGCAAAGCAGTGCCAGAGCAGTCTGACTCTGATGAATCAGGCAGAGAGCAGAAGGCAGCCTTCCTTCTCAGTTAAGGAGGCCAGGAGGTCAGGTTTAGGGCAACCTTGTTTACAAGAGGAAGGCTTAACTTGTATTACAGTCATTAACCTGGATTATGTCGCCTACATCAATACTCTAAAGGCATTTAAGTGCTAATTTCACCTTTCCACCTCAAATGGATGACATAGAGGCAAAAAAGGGGGAAAATACATGCAATGTCTTTAATTGCTAGTTAATGAATTAATGAAGTGGGAATTGAATGAATTTGGGCTTCTACCTGTCAAAAGCCATAACCTCTAGATCTAGCCACCACTTCAGATCAAGGCAAAAAAAGGCCAAAGAACCTACTTGTCAAAAAGAAGGACCCAAAACACAACCTGCTACCAGCTAAATATCTTTCCCTTAAGAGATTCAGGTGTAAATGCTTTATTGTTGCGTGCACCGTAAGTTCTTTGTTGTGCAGCTAATGGAGGGTTCTGGTGCCCTTTCATCTTTCTCTGATCTGGCAAAGGCAAGGGCCACCATTCCAAACCGCCCCCCACCCATCTGCAGACTGGTGAAACAGACCTTCTATTAAAGGTTGGCCATTTGTTTTGAGGCACACTTAATCCAAAAGCTACCATGAGCTTTTCCTATCGTTCCTTTATGGTGTTTGAAGAGCAGACAGAATCTGTTCTTCAAAAAGAAGGTAAAAGAATCCTTTTGTGTGTCTCACTAGTAAAGTTGGTAATGAAACAACCCACTAAAGAAATTAATGCTTGGGGGATGCTGGGAGTTGTTGTTCAATAACATTGGATGGCTTTAGTTTCCCCACTCCTCTTTTAAGATTAAAGAGAAAAGATGTTACCACACCTAGTATTTAATTGTTTGCTTCTTTCTTTTTTCACATTTCTGAACCACCTATCTCCCCCAAAGAGTTTTTCATAATAAAACCCTGCAATGAGAGAAAAGTTGCATAAATATACAGCTATAGGGGATTTCTTGTAATCAGGACAATCCTAATTCCTTTGTGTATACTTTTAACAACATATGATTCTATTATATTCTGCATTAGGTAATTTAGAATGGTTATTATTCATGACCCTCTCTGTGGAATTCCCTCTAACTTAGGGCAAAGCAGTGCACAGCAAGAGTCAAGCAGACGGGAGCCAACTCTATCTTAAGCAGTAATAACAATTAATCCAAAATAAAATTCCATTTACCATACAAATATTTTCATCACTTTCAAGCACTTTTAATAAAATAAACTAATCGGCTAAAGGTTGTTTTGCTTCCCAAGAATCCAAGATCTATGCCAAGTATCTTTTGAGTTGAGCAGAAGTTGTGAATTTTAATTTTTAGGCGCGCCCTTCAAAGGCTTTTCTTTGGGCATCTTATTTGAATTGTTGATGGATTTTTAAAAATAAAATGTTTGGCAAGATTAGGGAAAAGGTTGAAGGGGAAGACAACAGATAAGGTGCATCAAGATTATCCCTAACATATCCCTAGAAAGGCTGTGGAAGCAATTTGAGATGCAAACCATTCATCCATACAGTCACCGTGAACAGGCATGGCCAGCTATCTCCTTTTTCCAGACAAAGAAAGGGAAAATCAACAGGATGAAATCTTCATAAGGTGGCAAGCTGTTTTTGCCTTAATTCTATCTTTGCATCATTTAATTTGTTTAGGTTAAATATTAAATACTATCCTGGGAATATTGTGGACAGCTCAGAAAAGAAAACCAGTGAATCATCAACCAGATCAATTTACTCAAAGCTCAAATGGCCAAGCACAAATTATCCTACTTTGGACAAATGATGTGAAGACCTAGCTCTTTGGAAAAGGCTCTAATTCTGGGAAAAGTAGTCGGAAGAGGACATCCAGCAGAAAGGTGGATGGAGTCACTTACAGGGATGATGAGTACCTCACTCGGAGATAGAAAATAACAATTAGGGATAAATACTCATGGAGAAAATCAATTTATGAGGTAAATAGGAATTAAATATGTCTTGATGACACACAACAACCTTCATCAAAGATAGTACAGGTAGTTCTTGACTTATGACCGTAATTGACCCTGGAAGCATGGACATAAATTGTTGCAGTCATACATTGAGGCATCACATGTTGATTTTTAGATGTTTTCTGCAGTGTCATTAAGTGAATGCCAAGGTCATTAAGTAAATTTTTCCCACTGTACCAAAAACTGTAAATAAATGCCAGAAACAAGCAAAAAAAAGGCATATCAGTTATACAATCATGAAATGCTACAAATGGCTGTGAAGATGAGCCAGTTGCCAATGAAATCATGCAACCACACAGAGTGGTGGCTATCTTAAATTTGAGGATGGGTTGTAAGTAGCCTTTTGGAGGTCTGTGGTAACTTTGAACAATTATTAAACAGACAGTCATAAGTTGAGAACGACCTGTACCATCAGTTTTCAAAATCATAATGATCAAAATGGATGTCTTTTTATGCCTCTCTGTAACTAGAATACTGGTAGTCCTCGACTTATGACCACAACTGAGCCCAAACATTCTGTTGTTAAGTGAGGCATTTGTCAATTGAATTTTGCCTCAGTTGTTCAGTGAATCACTGCAGTTAATAACCCAGTTGCTTCTCCATTTGACTTTGCTCATCAGAAAGTTGTAAAACCTGATGGTATGACCTGGGACACAGCAATGGTCATAAATAAGAACCAGCCAAGCAGCTGAATTTTGACCACATGATCATGGGGGGTACTCGAGGTTGTAACTGTAAGTCACTTTTTTCAGTGCCATTGTAACTTTGAGTGGTTACTAAATGAACTGTTGTAAGTCGAGGACCCTCTGTACAATTACCTTAAATTACTAAAAATATTTACATTCTTAAGTAATCCTGCTCCATGCAGTTAATTAAGTAAATGAACTACAGACTTACAGATAGCAGTCAAATGCTAACTATCCCCTTAAAAATGAAATAAAAAATGATTGGAAAGAAAAAGCTTTTTTTCCTGCCTTCGCGTGGAAGAGACAAAAATCATGTACAACATTTGTGTTTTTTCCTTTGCCAAACTCAGCAGTTCTACTCGCACCCATTTTTGCTGCAGGATATCTTTATCCACATATTTAGTGAAGGATATCTTTGGCTAGAAGGCTGGTAGTAGCCTTAAAAAGCCCTTGATGTAATCCATGTACTCAGAGTAAATCCATATAAATAAATGCAGCCAAATACTTGGGTTTAGCGCTTCTTCTCAACTGTTTACTGATAGAGATACCATCTTTCTTATATTCTAGTCCTTAACTCTGCACCACCAATTTTGGAATTATGAAAGTGTTTTCTAATGCCCAATAGAAATATTTGAGGCTATTGTTTAAATTTGTTATTCTTTGTCCCTGCTAAACAGAAAGAGCAGCTGATTCTTATTTGTCTTACAGTGGCCATTTAAGAGTTGGATTTAGCAAAGTTGGCTGAATGGGCAGGAACAGGGGAATTTTGAACAGGTCACTGTGATTTGCCTCCAAAACTGTTGGGAAATACTTCAGGTCTATGAAGTGGAATGGGGATACTCCTGTCTTTGCAACAAAGCCCTCGATGGAAGCCTGAACATTTGAAGGGCCGTGATCAAACCTTGTTCTACTTTCATACATACAAGATGGGTAGATCCAGAGAAAAAGCTCTTAGAACCAGTGTGATCCTTGGGCAAATGACAATCAAAATCGGCAAGATGGAGGAAGGAGGATTGAAAATGCAAGCTCCATCCCTTTTGAAGATGTGTGCAACATAAATGCCCTTACAACAGACTGGGGCTTGTATTGCAATACTCCATTTGCCATCTTGCCAAATGTTGCTGCTTAGAACTGTGTAGTCATCCTAGTTTTCCTTCTTTGGTGGATTATCTCTGGAAAGAAAGACAGAAGGAATGATGAACAAAGAACAGGTTACAAAAATGGTGAAATTCTATGATTACGACCCTGATGTGGCACTGCCTCTCTTGCTCCCATTTGGCTCATTTATCTACACATCAGTATTGTTGTGGAAGTTTTAGGGCTTTGTGTAGAGGCTCACATTCTTTTGAATTGCACACAAGTGGTATGAAAACTAAGAAGGAAACAAAGAAAATAGATAATGTATATTTTTTAAGATCGCAAAAGTATTTTACAATGATTGCAGGGTATGATGCTACACTTCTACAGGTAGTTCTCAAATTACAACCATTCATTCAGCCACCCCAGGCCTCCTCCACCCCGAGTCATCCCATGTTCCACATGAGTACCATGGGGAGAGCTGGGATTACATGGATGCCTTGCTTTAGACTGGACTGATCTAAGGTCACCCAGTCAGCTTTCATGCCTAAGGCAGGACTAGAATTCAGCCTTCTGGTTTCTAGACCAGCATCTTTATGGCTAATATCAAATTGGCTCTCATTTTATGTATCTGAGCCTGGTTATCACATGTCCCCCTAAGCATTTTTTTGTTTATACCAAACATCCCAAGTTATTTTAACTCACAGAGCATGCCTACAAGACTCTATATCATCTGCCTTCTTCATAGAAGAACAACTTAATGACCATAATTCTGAGCTCAATTGTGGTTGTAAGTCAAGGACTACCTCTGTATACTTAAATCTGAAGAACTTGCCTCTATATCAACTCTGTATATCCATCAGGCATTCTGTCAACTGGAGTCTCAACTAAAGGCCTATGTAGATATCTGTCTGCTTATTGTACAGACTATTATGAACAAATATGCTCCCCTGCCAACTTCAACACTGTATCATTGAAGAGGAGAACATTTTAAGCATGTGTCTCTGAATATGTGTTTAAAATGCTCCCCTCAGCATCTTCAGCACCACAATGTTTCAACCAGAGGTAGCCCACGGTGCTTTGAACAACTATCAGCAGCTAAATAAACAAATAAACAAAATGGATATTCATCAACTACATCAAACTCTTCTGTATAAGGATTATATTGTCATCTTTCTTCTAGATCCATTCACAGAACTGACATTCCTCTGCAAACATTAATTCCTCATTAAAGGAATTTATAGCAACAAATATGTCTATTTTGTGGTTTCATGGCTGTAAAGGTACTTAAATTCAGATGTTTTAAGTAAGTAAGTTAGATAATAGGTCCTAATTTTATCTGATTGCTTGGATTTGCATTCTGCAAGACTCTGCATTCATGCATGGACCTCGCCCTGTTTAAGTGCCATGCAGATCTGGTATCTATAAACTTCAAGCAACTATTATGGATGGAGGAAACATCAATGTCTCTGAGACCAATTCATCTCACAGATGATGCCAGCAATTCAACTGAAAGCATCATTATGTCCGAGAAGGCTGTACTTCATTTCTTCAATGTTTTAAGTAATACAGCTTAAACAAAATACACTGAGTTAATCTAGCATTTCTATTTATCTTCTGTACAGTGATAAGCCTATAATCTTCTGCGGCATAATAAATGGCTTGCAAAATTTTCTCATATTACTGAGAAATCCAAGGGTATAAATAAGTTGTCTTATTCAATCACAGAATTACTACAGAAGAAATATTAAAGGGGTAGAACATGTTTTCCACACGTTGCACTGTCCAGACTGACAACTTTTCATATTTTGTATAAAATAGGAAAGTTGATGGCTATATAATCGCTTGAGATGTTCCTTCCTTTGTTCCATTCCACTGTATTTAATGCAATGCATTCCAATTTGGACTTAGTGTCATAGAATACTCTGAAGGATAATGCAGTATATTTTCAAATGATCAGGAAAAGGCAAGCAACCTAATCCAGTGACACTTGTGAGATACTTTCTCTATTATCACACATTTTCTCTGGCTTAAGGGAATTCCCCATTCTTTTTAAGACTGTGACAAGTCTATGCACCCACACCCATTTTCAGGCTGCAGGATGCTAAAAATAAGTGCATCAGATATGTATCAAGTAGACACTGAGCAATTTTTGCCAGGCTTTCATTGAAACTCTTCATTGCCATATTTCCCCTAAGCAAATAACTTCTTATTTGTCTTTTGCTATCATAAAACCACCTTCCTGTTACAGATAAGTGAATAATTGTAACTCTCACTAAATTTTCCTATGTCATTATTAATTGTGCAGGATTAACAAGGTTTAAATTTTCCTCAGCTATCAGCAGTCATACCCTCCACATTTTCAACACCGCTAAACAATAAAAAACAAATGATGCATTTGATTAATACTTTCCCCCCAAATGATAGTTTTCTTTAACTAAAAAATAATTACATGAACTGAGACATTAATTAACAGTAATATATAATGCAATTGAGTGTGGCATTTTAAAGTCTTGTGGTAATTTTGAAATGAATTACATAGTCTGGCATGAGATTTTGTGTTCACAAAACACACCTGTATCTGCATAATATCTACAATTTGATTGCATATGTATACATGTATATCACAAACATTGCAAAATCTCAAAGATGTTAATTATGAACAATCTTTGTATATTTACAAGTTGTTTTGGTGTTCATAAGGCTATTATAAAGAACAGAGTCTATGGCAGTAGGCAGCTTTGATAAATTTAAATGTATTATTAGACAACCCTTGAAACGTTGGTATTTTCTTAGCAGATTCCTCAATGCTTTCAATCATGACAGAGCTTCTAATGTACTGCCTTCACTGGAAAAGGTGGTATACATTCATATTGCCTTGAAAATAGCTCACATTGAACTATATGGTACATCCCAACATCAGCACAGAAAATTATGAGATATTCTATGATGTCATGAACTGTGTCATGATAATTTCTACGTCATAAAATGTTTTATGCCAAATTTCAATTCCACAGGAGTCAATAGTCTCCAATTTTGATCCCATTCTGTAACTGGCCCATTTTAAGGTATCTCGATTTAAAAATTGTTGCTCTATGAAGCACTGTTTTTCCCAATTATGGGACAATTATGGTTATGGGAATGTGAGTTCTAGGAGTATATAGATTATTATATTATTACAAACAACAATGTGAAATCAGAGCTACCAGTTCTTTAGCTGTTGTCAGCCTTCACGTGCACTGAGTTCTTTCCAAGAATCTAACATGTTTTACTGCAATGTCCCCCAAAGTTTTTGGCACCGGGGACCGGTTCCACGGAGAGAGGTTTTTCCACTGACCAGAGAGGGTGTGGTTTTGCATGCTGCCTGCATCCCATCTCATGTTTATGCGATCCTGTTTCTGACATGCTGCAGACCAGTGCTGATCCACAGACAGGGTGTTGGGGACCTCTATTGTACCCCTATTGGCATAGAATTGGCATGTACGGATCCAAGCAATGTGGCCTTTTGTAATTGATAGATGGAAATTTTTGTCCATGCACAGATTTTTTAAGTACTGTCTCAGACTTTTCAATATTTCATTAGCAATTTTACATTGCCTATTATCAGTAGGTACTCTGGGCAGTGGAACAGTATATCACAGTAAATATAAGTTGTAAAGTGCCTATTCTTAACACCTTGAGAAATATACCATACCATTGTCTATATAGTTGCTATTTTTAATGAATAAAATTATTATCTATTTTTAGATAATGCATTTTGGAATATTAGTAGGCTGTGCTGGAGAAAAAAATTGTTTGTAGGCAAGATATTTATTTTCAAATAAATAAGTGGGCATTACCAACTCCACATCACAATGTTGAGCAGCCTCTTATCAAGAGCTTCTTAGACTCAAGTAAACCTGTCATCAGGCTTAAAATTACAAAATGATTTGTTTTGTCTGTGAGTAAAGTTGTTAGATACTAATACACAATTACCTGCTCCTTTAGGCTGGTGGGCACGTTTGTACAGCAATCGTGAGATCATCTCACAGTCACTCACCCGAAATGGTGCCAGTCACAAAATCTCTTTTGTCAGGAGGCAAACTAGTAGGGCTGTTCCCCATCAACACGTCTAGGCTTCCAAGCTATCTTCTACCACTTTTTTCTTCCAGGTGCTGAGTCATGTTTCCAAACAGAGCTCTGAGTTATAGCCTCCTATAAAACCCTCTGGAATATATTGCAGGATTCTACAGCTCTTGGATATGAAGATTACATTAACGACTGCCACTTTACTTCAAACTGGCTAGTTACTCAATTTTTTTTTCTTTCAAATTTTAAAAAGTCTGGGGGAAAAAACTAATCAGGTTGAGCATAAACAATGGCATGAGAAGTCTCTGCAGGCTTATTGGCACCTACAATCTCCCAGTTGATGCTGCAGGTTCCCACCAACTTTTTTCTTAGATGAGATCATTTCCCAAAATATTTCTGGGGAATAGAATCCTGAATGGTGAGATCTTGATTACTTGTTCCTTTCCATGTGATAGAAAAGAAGAATATCCAGAACTGGAGATTAGGTTAGGACAGGAGCCACTGCTGGTGAAAAATCAGCACAATGTGTCTTGTATGCCTTAAAACAATATCAGCTTGTGTTGAAAGCTGAAGGGTTGTCTCCTTCGCCAGCTTCATGCAATTATATAAACAGTATCTATAATATCCTAGTCACTGCATTTCTTGTGCACCACCCACATCAACTCAGTACAAACTTCTCTTTTGCCTCCAGAGCATCATGATCTGCTGTTTTTCTTTCACTCTTTAGACAGCCTTCTCACTGAGATAATGTCCAGATGTCTTATTAGACCAGTGTGCTTTTCAAACTCGCCAACTATAAAATGTGTGGATCTCAACTTCCAGAATTCCCCACCAGTCTTAGACCATTTCCCCTCCCCCCCAAACACCCCAAGACTGTGTCACTCTCACCATAACTGAGCTGGGAATTCTGGGAAATACAGTCCAATGGACAGGATTTAGGGGCCATTAGGAGGATGTTGACAAGCTTGTCTCCTTGTTATATCAAATATATTTTTACTCACCTGCCGGCCAACACGGTTGTTGTGAAGCCTCATACGGGATGGGAGGTCACGGTGGCTCTCCCGGGAATCTAGGAATTCCTTTGAAAATTTCTCCCCAAAGTCCATGTCAGGGCTGCAACCCCCCCACTCCCAGGAGTCTTGTAGGCCAGGGGCCTCGGCTGGCAAGTGCTCCAAGTGAACGCCATGCATCATTCCCTTGCCACGATTCATGGCCTCCAGTTGGAGGCGATGAAGTTTGATGCGGAAAGCCTCTTCATCCCCTCGACGCTTCTGGTCGCAGCCACAGGCTTGCAGTTTGCCCAAGGAGCAAGCGTTGGAGACCGCGTGCACCACTCCTGCAGCTGCAATGGCATAGACAAAAGCACTTTCACGGAAACCTGCAAGCAAGCAACATAAATCACGTTATTCAATCTCTTGCCACAAAGCTCAAAAGTACCACCCTCACTGCAATTTTACTACATGGGTGTTTGTCAAACAGCATGAACCTTGCATGAACATCTGATGTCTTATCCATGGGCTTACTTCACTTATCTCAACAACACAAAAGAGCCAGGCTGGCCTGGTGATTAAGGTGTTGGGACAGCACAGGGGAGACCAGATTCTACTCCACTATCGGTCACCAAAAGTCACTGGGGAATTTATAGCAAACTGCTGTCTCTCAGTCAAACTGAGAATATGAAGGAGGAACATTGCACACTTTGCCTTGAGCAACTCTACAAAAGAAAGATATAAAACTTTTGAATAAAATAAATATCTGAGGGACTAGCGAGTCTTCCTGCTATCAGGTATTGAAGAACCAAATGCATTTTCCAGGATTTATAGGATTTTGCAACATTGGTCATTCTCCAGTAGCTCTTAAGAGGAACACAGTGCTGCTCCTCATCTTCCTCTTCCTCCTCTTGTCCCATTTAAAACTCATGATAATTTCTGCTTTTCATTGTGAACTGGCTAATAGTTAGAATGAAATGCAGAAAATAAAGTACTTTCAATGTATTGGGAAATTCCCCCCCCCCCTCTCTCTCTCTCTCTCTCTCTCTCTCTGTGTGTGTGTGTGTGTGTGTGTAGCTAGTAGTCTCTTCTAATAGCACTAGCACTTGGACTTATATATTGCTTCACAGTGCTTTACAGGCCTCTCTAAGCTGTTTACAGAGTCAGCCTATTGTCCTCAACAATCTGGGTCTTCATTTTACCCACCTTGGAAGGATGGAAGGGGAATCTACTTTGAGCCCGTGAGAATCAAACTGCCAAACCTAATATATCAGGCTTATTAGCATCTGGAGAGAGACCAAATAATACTATGGGATTTTTATGGAACTGGGTTGCAAAAATATGGAATTGTAGTTTGGGTCCACTCATCTGATTTCTTGGTCTTCAGCTCTCACCTCCCTCAAAGGCAGATTCAGACAGGGAGGTCAAAACAGTGGCAAGAATACCTAGGCTAGATTGTGCCTGGCTTTCCACCCATGCTTCCCAGAGTGGAATTCCATTATTTCCTGCTTCCTGTTCACAACAGTCACTGTTCTAGTTGCAGAACAATTTTCATTACTCGGCTTGTCCAAACACATTCATTTTCAAAGGGGAAAAAAAGAAACAAGTCTCTTCAAATTTCTGAAAAGAAAAGGAGAAGTAAGCTTGTTCCAATTTATAATTTCCTTATTGCTTGATTATTTTTGGAGACAATTTCTCTTTCTATCATGATAGATGGAATTGGAAAGCTTACCTTGTCTTGCATTCAGCATTGTTTTACACAGGGATCAATAGAGTACATTATCCTTCCTATTATTTATACTACAAATGCCCACATTCAAAACCGTAGCTTTTATAGTCCAACAGGCATAGAAAGGTACATGAGCCTGCCCAAGCCTGCAGCTGACATTAAACTACACCCCCCACCAAAAAACCTTCTGTGAACATATATCTAAGGGCTGAGGGTTTTAAGCTAGGAAAACAAAGACCTGGCTTCCTCGAATGTTGTACTGTCCTTCCAGCCCATTTTCCCTATAAATCCCCCATTTAACTGGGGGACAGGATGGGACAGTGGCGTAATGCAGTCACAATTTTGCTCTAAGGTGGTCATTTAGAACTGGAGAAAATTCTTATTTAAAAAAGGATACTTAGTGGCCCATCATTTCATCCTATTATCCTTCACTTCAGTAACTAGCATGCTATACATTACATTAGATTCTCTGCATCAGCTGACTTTCATCCTACCTGCAGAGATACGCCACCAGATTCTGACCCATCTAGTATGTTCCTGAAGTATTTATGGGCTATGGACAGTTTTTCAAAACTACCAGGCAAAAACCAACAGTATCCTTAACCTAGAATCTAGATCCATCTTCCCTTCTACAACTGTCTGCCGAGGGGAGCTACCTGCTGTTTCAAGAAAACATGACCACCATTAATACACCCACTGAAAAACCACACATAGTTCTACATAAATCAGAAAATCCCTTTGCCACAGAGCAAAGTATGTACAAGCAGTAAAATAATAATAATAAAAAACTTCACAGGAACTGCAAAATTAATTCTTTGTTTGGTCTTGTGCTCCAGTAATGTTCCAGTGATCAGGATCCTTCTTCATTAAGAAAATGAGCCATAGATAAAACACACTGCAAAAACCTCTAAAAATGCCACAGTGACAGGCAAGACAATTCTCTTGGCAAGACTGCAGCTTGGAAGAAGGGTCTAATGCAAAGATCTCCAAACTTGGCAACTTTAAGACTTGTGGACTTCAACTCCCAGGTATGCTGGCTGGAGAATTCTGGAAGTCCACAAGTCTTACAGTTGCCAAGTTTGGGGACACCTGATCTAATGTTCCAAGTAATATCATGTATGATGCTCCAAAAAGCCATAAATATAACTTTCTGTGGACTTTCTACCATATTTCTCATATAATAAGGCTGGGTCTTATTTTGGGGGGGGCCCTGAAAAAATGGCTGGGCCGTCTTTTCGGGGGTGACTTAATTCCTTCCCCGTTGCATCTTCGGGCAGGCGGGCGGCGATGGCTTGGATGTTGACCTCAGCATTGGTGGGGCACTTCCGATTGGGGTCAACGCAGGCAGCACCATATCCGGGTGTGCAACAAAAATACTTCCTAACGGCAAGTCCCTCCACCATTTCCCCCCCCCCATTTCGCATGTTTTAATACAGGCCTTAATTTGGGGGGAGGGGCTTAATTTCATTTCATGCCTATAAAACATGCTGGGACTTCCTACTAGGGGAGGCCGTATTGTTGGAGAAACAGGGTACATCTCCTGGAAAAAAGGTAAATTATGCGTTCCTGTGGATTCATTTCATAAAAGTCAAAGCAATACCTTTGAAAGCAATTTATTGGGAGCAACGTTGGGAGACTAAGGCTCCTTCAGCTCAGTTTCTGGGATTTGTATCACCAGTGAGGAGACCAGAATAATGGAGAGAGAGAAGTCTTCTTGAAATCAAATTGTGGAGACAAATTAATGGCGATGTCTACATTGATACAAGCAGGAAAGACAGCCCAAAAGGACAGGTAGAGACAAGGAATCTTAGGCACCTTGGTGTCTCACTACTGCAAAGCTCACCAACCTAAATTAGAGCACATTTCAAGTTTTGGATTTGTTTATGCCCTACAAGATATATTGGAGTCACACGAGAAGAAGCCATAGGCTTCAGTCTCCAAAGGCAGGCATTATTTCAGTGTACATAGGGGATTTCCAATGCAGCAGTGATCAATAGAAGAGAACAATCCCTGCTCCAAATTCTTCTGCAGGAGGATGTTTCAAGTTTCAGGATCAAACACTCACACCTCATGACAGTCTATCTCTACCTTATACATATGAACTAGTTCATGAAATATAGAGCATGGACAGATAAGAATTGATGAAAGAGAGGCTGTCTGTGTATTTCTAGGAAGGTTTTGTGGCTCCCATTTATAATATGAACTTTTCAACTTATTATTGATCCTTAATTACCAAGAAACGTAAAACTGTTCCTCGCTGACCAAGACTTCATTTCATTTCAGATAACAATCTATAAAATGCCAATCCTGAGCAACATTGGAACAAGTAGAATAGGGGCATCCAACTTTGGCCACTTTAATACTTGTGGACTTTTACTCTCAGAATTTCTCTAATTCTGGGAGTTGAAGTCCACAAGTCTTAAAGTGGCCAAGGCGGGATGCCCCTGAAATAGATCGTTTTGTAGTAGCAGTTAAAAGAAAAATAATGGCCCGAAGAACAGCTGTTGATAATCTATTTACTCATCAAAGTGGATTTTCAGTAGGTAGATCCTTTCACCCCGTTCATTTTCTTAACTCAGACAAAACAACATACTATATGAGTCTTAAACTGAGCTCTGAGTAGCTGATGCTGTAGTGCTTTTCTGCAAAACTCCTCATTTTATTTCCTTGCATTTTACTAAGGAATGCTATAAATTGCTCTCTTTCATTTGCAATCCATGGCCTTTTCCTAGAACTGCTTCAATCTTTACTGCAAAAAAACTCAACCTTCTTCTTCAGAAGAAGAAGAACAGCAGCTCAATCGATGTAGCTGTCAGGTGGGCAGGAATGCAAGCAGCAGGTGAACCATTCAGACTTGGGCACGGAGTTACTAGGATCTTGTCAGCCGTGTTGATGGTGTTTGAAACTGTTTGAATTAGTGCTGAAATGTGTTTCTCGGTGTAGTTTTAAACATTCCAGAGGCACCATTATGCAAGCATGGAGTTATAGCAAAGGAAAAGATCTGTGTTGTATCTCATTTGTAGTCAAAATGGATATTGAGGAAAGTGGGGGGGTATTTCCCCCTTTGCTTTGCTTTCTTTCTCTCTTTCTTTCATCATTATCCACCCTTAAAAATGTCTCCAAATTATCACAGGAAGATTATATTACTTAATGCCATTTTCTCTATGCAGAAGAGGGGGATGCTGCATTCAACTGTCTTCCTGCCAAACTCTACAGTAAAGTCACCTATGATCTCACGAGCTTGAGTGTTTTAGAAAGTGGGAGGGGGGAATCCCAAAACGCAAGCTTTCTGGCAGTTGTGCCCTTTGCCAATTGCACATTCAATGCTATCCAAACATTCCTGGCTCTGCACTGCCACCTTAATTCAAGATGAAAGATAGATCCTTGTTGGGTTTTTCAATTGCTGTTTCTGGCTACAGCTCCCGCCGTGTCCACTAATATTCAAGCGTTCACAAAGTGAGATTTCAACATCTATTGTTCCATCTGTTTCACAGCCTTTAAGATCTCAAACTTTTTTTTGTTGCTGTTCTTTATTGCTAACTGAGTGATTTCAAGGCACATGATACAGTTCCCTGCTAATGCTAAGCAGGTCTGGTCCTGCAGGCTGCTTAGATGGAGACTCAGTCTGCCTGAACCACTGTAAGCTTTTTTAAGAACTCTGGCTGGAGGGAAAGCAGAATGAAGAAAACATATTAATATTATTATAACAAAAATTATTATGGATGCCCATTCTGCAAGACTCTGGGCAGCTTATGGTATCCAAATATTCAATTTTAAAACGGTTAAAGACAAGGCAAGACATGGCAACTCAGACTGAAAACAATCACACAATAAAAACTGTAAAGGGACTCAACAGATACATTGCCCCTAGGCTTGGGAGCAAAGCCAAATCTTAGGGGCCTTCCAGAATTGTAGAAGAATTGATGCTATATGTATATCAGGCAAATGCTGACCCAGAAGATGGGAGCAACAGAGAAAGCATGCTTTCTCATACCCATAAGCTGGCATTTAATGGGACCTGATGCTGGCAATTAATGGGACCTCTTGCCGGAGCACACCTATTCTCCAGCAACATCTGGAGAGAGGTTGCCACTGAAATAACCAGGCCCTATGCCATTTAGGGCTTTGTAAGTAACAACCAGCACTTGAATTACACACAGAAGTCAATTAGCAGCCAACACAGCATGCAAAGCAGCAACGATAAATGGGCATGATAAGTATCTATTATTACTGCTTGTGCTGCTGTGTTTTCAACCGGCTACAACTACTAGGTGTAAAGCATACTGTAATAGCTCTGTTCTGAGATCAAGGCTCAGTGTCTGTCTGAAACCTATCCCATATTTAGTTCTAACCATTTAGAGCAGGAGTGTCAAACGCGCGTTGTCACGGTAGCATCATGTATCATATTGGGACTTTCGCTAAACCGGGTGTCATGTGGCCAGCGCGTGATGCATTTTGCCTGTGGGCCAATGAGGTTGACAGCCCTGATTTAGAAGAATCTATTTAATTCCAAAAGTCCAAAATAATGGTGTTTATTTAACTAGATTTTGTCCATCAAGAGCACAGGTCTCCAAACTTGGCAACTTAAAAGACCTGTGGGCTTCAAGTCTTAAAGTTGCCAAGTTTGGGGACCCCTCATCAAAAGCAAAGAGCAAGAGGTGTCATTGGGTGGTTGATGTTTCAACTATCGCAAACTGCTTGAATGATGGTCAAATTGGACTTGGGAGTAAGAGATTCAATACGAAAACAAAAGTGCATTAAAAAAAAAGCTGTGGGATTTGCATTCTTTTTGTGAAGACCACTTAAGCTGAAACCTTAGGTAAGTTAATTGGATGGTGATGGTCTTTATTAGCTCTTGAAAGATAATATTTGCAAGATATTCAAGATTCAGCATTCTTCTTCAAAAATGTAGCAAGCATTCTGTTATTACTGTTCAATCAATACTGGCAAAGCAACATGATACCACAAACTGTATTAAACAGCTTAATCTTGAGGACAAAGTAAAATAACATACTAAGACCAAGAAAAGTTTAAGACTTTATTCTGTCCAATTTAATCTATCCCATACCCCATGCCTGTGTTGCCTCAAGTAACTACAGTCCTGGAGTACCAAGGAAACCTATTACAATAGTTTTCGTTTACTTTATTGTCATTGCACCTCATACAACGAAATCAAACACTATCTTCAGTGCACATCATGACCATGAAAATAAACACAGACACACATCCTCCACCCTTCATACATTGAATCGGAAACCCCCGACACCACACCAACACTGCACTATACAGCAGAATTCAAAAGAGCTACTGCCCTGGGATAGAAGCTGTTTTTCAGCCTATTTGTCCTTTTTTTAATTGTTCTGTCCCGTCTGCCAAATGGTAATCGTTCAAAAAAAGGGTTCCCAGGAAGAGATGTATCTTTGACAATGTTTTGAACTTTCTTAAGGCAGGAGGAGCTATAAAGCTCTTCCAAAGAGGGGAGAGGGCAACCAATGATCTTCTGGGTGATGACATTAACCCTCTGGAGTGCTTTCCTATCTGCCACTGTGCAATTGGCAAACCATACAGAGGTGCAGTAAGTTAAAATGCTCTCTATGGTGCAGCGATAGAAGGTCACCAGCAGTTTTTCATTCAGTTGTTGTTTTCTGAGAAGCCTCAGGTAGTATAATCTCTGCTGGGCCCTTTTGACCAGGGCTGCAATGTGGGCAGCCCAGGTCAAGTCCTCTTTTAGGGTAAACCCAGAAACTTAAAATTGGCCACTTGCTCCACTCGGTCTCCATTGATAAACAAGGGCTGGATGTCTGGTCTGTTCCTTCTATAATCCACTATAAGATCCTTGGTCTTATTGGTGTTGAGGACCAAGTTGTTGTCTCCACACCACGAAAGCAACCGGTCCCCCCTGAAGATAAGTTCCACCACTGTTGTATCATCTGAAAATTTAACAATAGTATTACTAACATGAGTGGGAATGCAGTCACACACATAAAAAGTATAGAGTAAGGGACTCAACACGCAACCCTGTGATGTACCAATGTTAAGAATAAGGGCTGAAGAGGTATGATTACCTAATCTGACCCTCTGTAAGCGGCCAGACAGGAAATCCATAATCCAAGGCAGATTGAATTAGAAAGCCCAAGGTTCAGAAGTTTAGACACTCATCTATGTGGAAGAATTGTGTTAAACGCAGAACTAAAATCCACAAAAAGCATCCTCACATATCCCTCCCGCTGTTCTAGATGATTCAGAGCAGTGTGAAGAATGATGGCTATCGCGTCCTCTGTAGATCCATTTTTTCTGTATGCAAACTGGTGTTTATCAAATGTATGCGGAAGACCAGAAATGATATGCCAGCAGACCAATTTCTCAAAGCACTTCATGATGATAAGGAGTGAGTGCCACTGGGCTGTAATCATTGAGGTTATTGATAGGGAACTTCTTTGACAGCGAAACAATGGTGGAAGCCTTCAAACAAGATGGAATAGTGGACTGGGATAAAGATCGATTGAAGATCCTGGTAAAGACTGCAGCCAACTGATCAGCAGAGTCTTTAAGCACTTGGCCAGAAATACCATCAGGACTGGCAGCCTTTCTAGGGTCCACAGCCCTCACCTCCTGCTCCTCACCTCCTGTTCCTCCACTATGAGGGGGGGGGGGCTACAATTGGCTGGAAGTTGTATTTTATCTGTCTCTGATGTCTCCACTTCAAAGCGAGCAAATAAATTATTCAGTTCCTCTGCCAATGAAGCATCCCCCTCATCAGGGATGACATTGGTTGGTTGATGGTTTCTAATTTGTTCAATCTCTCACCACACCTGTCATGTTATCGCTATAAAAATTATCCTCAATCTTCCTCTTATACTCAGTCTTGGCCTTCCAAATACCTTTCTTCAGATTAGCCTAAAGGCCTTGGTCCTGTCATGCAAGAGGCATTGGATTTCCTTGGTCATCCAGGGTTTCTGATTGGGATAGATCCTAATATGTTTTATTACCAAGGACGATTACCAAGGAAACATATTACAATAGTTGAACATGAATCTAAAAAAAAAACCTCTGGGGATCCAATGGCAGTTCTCCCTATCTCATTTATTCTGTCCCTCAACCACTAAACCAGCAAAGGAAGATGAATTAACCAATCTCTCCATCTCATTATCCTCTTGCTAGGCATTTTAATAATATTCTTATTCATTAGCCTCCAAATGGTGAGACTAAACATGTTTTCCTAAAACATGCACAAGTAATCAAGTAATATGCTCTGAATCATACCTAACGAACAGACTGTTTTTTAATAATATCCCATGGTGAGTCAAAGGTTGCTCAAACAAGAGAATACTTTTTAGATTGAAATGGCATAAAATCCTTGGAAACAGAAACATACAGTCAGAACCACAGATGAAAATCAGATTTGAATATGAAGGGCAAATACAATACAGTGTATCCTTCATTTAAGTTTGCTTTTCATGAATTAGATTGATTTCAGTCTAAAGAAAGCATCTTCTGGTATGGCTTCAAAGTATTATTAGGTTGGCCTTAAATGTCCAGGTTTCGGCAGAATAATGTTAATTTGCTACACAAAATTGCCACTTTGACAATTTTGAAAACATGGCACTATCGCAGCACTGTTATGACTTGGCAGAACATAGTTAAATTCTCTCGCTCATACCAAAGTGTGTTCAAACTGTCAAGAAGAGCTCCAATATCTTTTGTGTCAGAATCCATAAGAAATCCAATAATAAAGAAATGCAACTGATATTATTATCTAAAAGTTTAAATGGCTCTTTCACAAACAATTTTGAACCTTGTGGCAGTGTACGAAAAGGTCTTCTGACAAGAAAATAGTGAGAGTGAAATAACAAAGAAACAACATTCTAGCCACAAAAACAACTTTAATGTATAGCCCAGTTGGCTGATAACCAGTAATATCTCCCTCCTTCCCTCTCTCTCTCTCTCTTTCCCTCCTTCCCTCTCTCTCTCTCTCTCTCTCTCTCTCTCTCTCTCTCTCTCTCTCTC
>BLBF01000032.1:27441853-27462398 GCA_015471245.1 Laticauda colubrina
TATCTATCTATCTATCTATCTATCTATCTATCTATCTATCTATCTATCTATCTATCTACTTATCTATCAAATTTCTATAGCACCCACCTCGCCTGCTTGACTCTGAGCAATTTACAAATAAAACCATAAGATCATATAAAAACCATAGTTAATACAAAGTTTAAAAATGGAATTAAAACAAAGTTAAAAAGAACACTTGAGAAAGTTAAAAAGACAAAGGGAGCACCACCACCACCTACCAACCATTCTAGACATTTCATTACCTAGTTTGGTAATGAAACATCTGCAAGAATCAATCAAGCACCAAGGATCTCACAGTTCAACCCGAGCTGTAAATATTCTTCTCTTTCGCTCTTCTCCTAGACCCTGCCAGTTGAAATTTACTCTTAAACTCTTATGTCAGTTGGCAAAGCCAGGTCCTGACACTCTTCTGAAAGGCCAGGAGAGACTTACTCCAGGGGCAAGGTATTCCACTGGGGGTGGGAGCAATAGCAGAGAGAAGGCTCTTCTCCTAGACCGTGCCAGTTGAACTTTACTGACACATTTCACAACTTTCCCTCCCTCCCTGCCTGACTAGATGGAATGGGTTGATGAAATAGGGATGAAATGTAACCCAGTCCTATACTATCAAGATGGTAACTAACACCTTGAACTGGACCTGATAGCAAGCTGGCATCCAATGCAGCTCCTATAGCAAAGGTGCTACTCACGCAACCCAAAACTGCTTGTGCCTCCATATACTAAATGAGCTTCAGCTTCTGGATACTCTTCAAAGATAGCCTCATGTACATCACATTGAAGTAGTCAATGTGAGAGATGATCAGGACATCTCTCAGACCAACAGAGATTCCCAGATTTAGTTGATTGATCACAACTTGTATATGTTTCTGACTAATACAGCCACCCACATTCTATATTATAATACAACATCTGGCTCCCACTGCAAAGCAAGCTGATGAGTCCTTATTATTTATGAAAATAAGTGACAATTCTAGATTCTTGTGAAGCATTTTTCTATACCCTACTAGCCTTCTAAATATGCTGGAAGTATTGGTGCAAAGCACAACTTGACCACATTTCATAGTTGTGTAAGAGAGAACCTTTAACCAGAGGGGAAGCTCCTTAAGACTAATTAATTTGGCTTCTATGCAACATGACCTTACCTACTGGCTCAAGTTGGTAGCTATAATCAACCTCTCAGTCCAGAAATTTTCCATGTCACTGTAATTTCGGTGGTTGTCAGGCTCAACATCTGCATCTTATGACAACTTTGTGTAATTGTGTCTATTATCCAAAAAGGATATCTCAATCTGCTGTTTCATTTATGAACAGCTTCAACCATAGAGGCCATTAGCAGAGCAACAGTTTCACTCGTAAAATAATGCAAATGTCCAGCTGTCTGCAAGAAATATAAACCCTTCCATTCCATCTTCTAAGAAAAACAAGGAAGTCCAGTTGCCTCTTGAAAAAGCATCTTTGGGACACAACATGCAAATACCTGCAGCTCAAACTGTGATTCAGGACACTAAGCCTACATTAAATAGGAATGGCATTAAGGTATCCCCCACTTTGTAAATAAAGATGGTTACATTCTTATTTCTATTCAGGCCATCAACTTACCACTAAAATGAGCTAGTAAATATTAGTATGAACTGCTGATATTTATGTCTCCAAGGCAGCATTGTTTCTCAGTCTGAAGATTAAAACACAAACATGCTATATAACTATGCTGGTTTAATTCTGATGGCTTTCTCTCCAAGCAGGACTTTTTGTTTCACAGGGAAGTTAGAGAATTATCCAATATTCTCAAACTATTCAGAAGGGCTACACAGAATCTATTGTTAGAATTGAAACTATCTGAAAACCAGTTTTCATTTGAAAGTAGCACTCTTCTAGCAAGCCTGTGCTAATAGCTAATTTGAAATAGATAAGTAATGTCGTATTCCTAGGAAGAAACTAACCAAACAACACTATATACTTATTATATTGGCCAAAGTGTAGAGATACGGTGTCACTTAGATGAGGCAGGTAACTTAGCTGCAAAACAATTTCACTAAATGACAGCAAAGATGTCCACAAAACTATTATCATCTGTGATTCTCCAGAGTTTTGTACCCAGATCTGGTATTCTATCCTAGGCCTGGTCAATCCAGGGGGTTAGGTGAAAATATACAGTGCAAAAATTAGTAAAGTTTATAAACATGTACCTTACATATGTGGGAACACAATGATATCCTATCATGATCTATGGAATTGATCACACCTATATCCAGGCACACAAATGAACAAGAAAGACAGATGCGCAGAAATGCTCACCAGAATTCCTTTAGTCCACCTTGCTAGTAAAAGTTGTAGCAGTTGTTTCTGTTCATCAAATGCACACCCAGAGAAAAGAAAAGAGATCCTACACACAAACAAGAACACAGACAGCTTCTTATTCAGAAAATATAGCCTTGTGGGAAAAAGGTTCATGATTTTCCCAAGGAGCAAATTCATTCAACAGCTAAAGACAGATCCAGGAAGTGCAAAAAAGGGAGCCTCAGAAGTAGACTAAGGCAACCGATTGTGATAGCCCAAGAACTTGAATGCAATTGGAGCATGGAATAATAACAACCCCTACACTTTTTACACAGAGTGAAGCCAGAAGTCTCCCAGGATCTAAATTCACATTATAAGTACCACAGAGATTATGCTTTAAGTGTACCAGAAAACAAGAATAAAATATAGGGTAGAATCTTTGCTATTACAGATACATAAGAAACCAAAATGACCAAAGAGGTGGTGGATCATGAGAACAATGCCACGATATATTACAATAAAAGATAAACTCATGCCCAAGCCAATGAGAACAGTGTTAGGCTCCCTCATAGCCATTTTACAGCACCTCTTGCCCTTATGGTCCAATGCATCACTCTTCAATTTTGCAGACAAAATCAGTATTCCAAACAAGTACTTCATTGGCCAGGTCCCTCTGCAACCAGCTGCCTCATTAACCCTGGCAAGAGCATCTCTTTGGTTTGATGATACAGGAAGCATTGCTTATTCACAATACAAGAACACAGGATATCAATAGGAAGAGCAATGGGAAGAGCAACAATCAGCTCCAAGCCCCTTAATCTCATTCTCAAATCTCATCTTTAAGCTTGCTGATGCTAAATCATTTTATAGTAGGAGCATGCAATTTTTGTTGAACCAATGACTGGACCAGCATGTCAGAGGCCATACAACAAAAAGGGTTAAGTTTGCATGAAGATTAAAAGACTGAACAGGAGATAAACCTTAAACATCAACATGTCTCAAATTAGGGCATGTCATTTAATGGGGTGAAAATTATTTTTTTGCATTTTTTTTCAGTGAGGGGTTCTAAAAAAATGTGTTTTTACACCAAGAATTCAAATCTGCTGTTATTTTTTCTGCAATTGCACAACATTTAGCTTGATATGGTAAAGCCATATCTGATCATATACCTCACAAAAATCTCTTGGAACCCAAATACTGTTAACTTTATCTTCTCAAAATTATACTTTGTTCTACAAAAATTAAAGTTATTTTTTTTCTCATGAATCTTTTCTAGCAAAGCAAAAAATAATCCATGCAATCATAAACTAACGTCAGAAAGCAATTATCTGAGTTACAAAAATGTTTAAACGAGTTTCATCAAGTCTTATTTTGATTCATTCTTTGACATCAGCTGCCGACTTGCTTCTTGGCCTCTAATATAAACCTCACGTTTCTCATACACTCTGCTTGCTGCCTCTGTGACCTGTTTCACACATCTCTCTATTTGATTGGGCATGACGGGGCCACTGTGGTACCTGCACTGGTTCATCAAATAACTTTTTTTTATTTCTGCTGTAGTCAGTTTGCATGGCAAAGGTGGCTCATATACACCTTCAAATCAGACAATCTGCTCCAGCAGAGTGGATGCTCTGGTGTTGATTAAAAGCGTTTTAGTTGCACGTTCCGAAAAATCTCGCAGTACATCATCATCTGCGCCTCTCAAGTCAATAGTTTTTTGCACACCAGCTCTCCTCTCTTGAAAGCCATCTGAACACAAGCGTGTCTGGATTATCATTTCACTGAAAGTGTATTTTAATTTATTTTAAGAAATAATGGATGGAAAACTATCAAAGAGATCCAGCTTAGAATTAAGAAGTTTCCTGATAGTGAGAATAATTAATCACTGCAACGGTTTGCCTTCAGAAGTTTTGAATGCTCCAATACTGAATGTTTTTAAGAAGAGACTAGACAGACATTTGTCTGGAACATTATAGAGTCTCCTGCTTGGACTTGAAGACTCCAAGATCCCTTCCAATTCTGTTATTCTGTTCCTCAATTTTTAAGACACTGAACAATTTCCTTCTCCTCACACTTCAACTGATTTCCAAATAAAGTAAAATAAAATGTGACCTTTCCCAACTGTCCATATTATATATAATATGAACAGGAGAAAAGGACAGATGTAAGATGGTGATATGGAATCTTATTCCTATCAGACAAAAAATGAGCATATAATTCATATGTTGTAAGCTGCCCAGAGTTACTTTGTAGCAAGATGATCCAGCAAGCAAATTCAATAAGAAACAAATAATATGCAGCTCCTGGGCCATGGGTTCTGCTCTGCATCCTTACTTTAGGATATCAAGAAATTAATTTCAGGTTGCCAGACCTTTGGAATCAACTTACATAACAAATCGTACTCTTATTAACACGGATAAAATTCTGGAAGTAAGGAGAAAACAAACAGACTTGGGAAAGCTTGTAACGGGACAACAATTCATCTAGAGCAAGTATGCTGGTAATCTACCAGATCAATTGAAAGCATCCTATTCGTTACTGGTATTCATGGGGCACACTTCCATCTCAGAGGTGGTATTCAGCAGTTTGTGACCAGTTCTGGAGAACCAGTAGCGGAAATTGTGAGCAGTTCAGAGAACTGCCAAATACCACTTCCGACTGGAGATTTTACAATATCCTTCCTCAGCCACGGCCACCAAGCCACACCCACAGACCCAGTCGTAAAAAAATTTGAATCCCTCCACTGTTCCATCTGGACCATACACAAGATTGAACTTAGGCTGTAAGAGAGAATTCTGTGAAAGTAAATGAAGACTTGGAGAGAGTCAATCTTCGTGAGATTGGGAAAGGAAGGAAAAAAAAAAAAAGGGGGGGGGTTGTTTATCACCTGAATGTTCTTCCAAAATTTGTGCTGTAGCTTTAATCTCCAATTGTGCTGGGGGTGGCAGGGGGGAAGGCTACCAGGTCTGTACAAAGACAAACCGTTTTTCCTATGTGGACAGTGGAATTATATGTGTGACAATTTGCTCTGCTTCATAAACTGAGTTTGGGATTCTGTGAGCAAAAAGTGCGCGCAAGTACTTCTTGGTTGGGATGAAACAAGGTGGCTAGATGCACTTTTCATAGCTGTATTAAAAATGTTTGCACTTTGAATAGCTATAGGGGAGAAAATCATTTTGGCGAGAGTCTATGAATGATAAATAAAGATGCTAGACTACTCTCATCCATGCTGGTGCATCCATCCAAACCATTTTTCTGTGCAGGGGCTGATCTTTGTCCTAAGAGGAATTTTACCTAGCAGAACTTTCCTGCATTAGATCAAATCCTTTCATTTAAGTAGCACATATTCTTCCTGGATTGCAAAGGAGCATATGAGCTGGTTCATTCATGAGCAAGTCAGAGCAGAGGTGGTATTCAGCAGGTTCTGACCAGTTCTGAAGAACCAGTAGCAGAAATTTTGAGTAGTTAGGAGATCCAGCAAATCCCACCTCTGACTGGAGATTTTACAGTATCCTTCCCTGCCATGCCCACCAAGCCACGCCCACAGAACCATTAGTAAAAAAAATTGAACCCCACCACTGAGTCAGAGCATGATTGTTTGCCTTAGTACCAGTAGCGGGATTCAGCCAGTTTGCATCAGTTTGGGAGAACCGGTTGTTAACTTCCTGAGCAGTTGAATTGAACTTCCTGAGCAGTTCACCAGCAGTTGGTGAACTGGTTGTTGGAGCAAATCATTAGGGCAGAGAACCGGTTGTTAAATTATTTGAATCCCACCACTGCTTAGTACGTTATATCAATCAAATCATTGTGGTTTCTAAAGCATAGTTAATACATGAACCAAGCCAAATGTGCTTTATCCAACAAATCATGGTTAAACAAGGTGTGCCTCAATGCAGTATATGAATCAAACAAAAATGAACTGCTTTACTTTAACATTCCTATTTCAGCAATGCATTCCTGGGCTTTGGTTTTGTCCTCTCTGGTGACTTCTACCTCATACAATATTCTGACTGCCTCTTGGCTAGTCCTTCAATGTCCTGCTACTAGAGTTCCACTATATCTTCTACTTAAAGCCCACTCAGATTGTAGCCCTCAGCTCTGACCAGAAAGCACTGGAGACAAAAAAACAACAACAGAGCTGGCAATAAGCAAGGTCTCTCTTGCTTACTTATCAATGTGGTATGCTCTGTCCTGACATTTCCAGTTGCAAGAATAAATTGGACATTTATGTCTGGAGTTCCAAAGTGAAATACACAAAAAGATTCTGGGGAGAGAAACGTGTCATGAATCCCAGAGACACTTTGTTACCTGCAAAGACTCCTCTCTCTCTCAAGTTATTTTCAGTCTCCTCTTGCTCAGAGCTCCACCAGTTTCAGGCATTCTGTTTCTGTACCTTTTCATGCCAATGACTTCCTTGTATAACGGGGCTTCTGCCAAGCTTTATGAGCCATCAGCCTGATAGCCAATATGTAGGATTGCTCTAGAATCTGCTCCTACATGTACAGTGTTATAAAATTAATGTGCCATGGGGCATTTTTGTCCCTCTTGACTGATTTCTTGATTTTTTTTTCAATGCTTTCATGGTTATGTGAATGAAATATTCTTTATGCTGTTGATTTATCAATTTATCAAAGTGGAAATTATTCCACTGTTTTGGAAACATCAAAGCTATAGGAGCAGTTTGAGATTGGCAAATTCAAGTGGTTTGAAAGTGTCATCAAGTTGTGTTTTCTTTTACATGCAGATAAAACTAGCCTGCCATGGTCTAGACCAGGGGTTCCCAAACTTGGCAACTTTAAGACTTGTGGACTTCAACTCCCAGAATTCTCCAGCCAGCAGAACTTAAAGTTGCCAAGTTTGGAGACTCTGGTCTAGACCAGGGCTATCAAACTCCTGGCCTGTGGGTCAGCTACATCACTTGCTGGCCACACCCATGCCCGGTTTAATGAAGAGGAAAAAGTCCCGATACGTCACAAGACGTCACTGTGATGACATGAGTTTGACACCTCTGGTCTAGACTCACCATATACTTAGCTGCTGCAGGATAACTTAAAAAGATCATGAACTGACCACCCAAAACTGAAATGAACATTGAAACAGATGCATTCATGCATCTCCAGGCATACCTTATCCTACACCCTCCCTTATGGCATACAGAAATAACATGCAGTCACAAATCTGCAAAATGCTACCCAATAAAAATTGGGTACTAAATTCTCATCATAAAGCTTCAGATATCACATACAGAAGATTGCATTCTTGTTAACTAACGAGCAAACACGCATATGCAATCAGGCAAGCATTAATGCAAATTAGAACCTTCCTGCATCCATTAGAAGAAAAAGCAACTTCTTCCCATAGAAATTGTGAAAAGGGTAGCCTAACTGGCAATCAGTCCAAACTCTAGCATACCTAAACCGTTCATTTATTTCAATAGCCTTTATTTGGACCTAAACAGGCTAAAAAAAATAAGGTTTCTGTATGATATGTGTACTTCAACACACCTCTGCCTAGGTTCCCATTAATCTCAAACTATCTGGGTACATTGCAGCCTAGCATTTTGTATAAATTCTTTCCTTGATTAATTAATGGGTCGATATATTGTGAAAACCCCAAAAATGGGATTAATGCAATAATCCACAGTTCGGTTATCTAAAGCTAAGGGGATCTTGCAAGGAAGATACTAATCTAATAAGTTGTAACTATCCAGCTTTCTGGTCCCATTTAGGAAATTCTTTCCATGTTAATGACCCAGGATGGACAATGTAAATATTGTAATGACATAGTGGTGTCAAAAATAAGCAGTGGTCAAAACTTCGAAAATCAGCAACTTCACCTGTCAGTAGCTGCAACCAGATCCAAGATCAAAGCATCGCTCTGAAAGGGTGAGCAATTACTTGATAAAATTATAGCAATAAGTTTTTAACATAGACTTATATACTGCTTTACAGTGCTATACAGTCCTCTAAGCAGTTTACAGTCAGCATATTGCTCCCATCAATCTGGGCCCTCATTTTACCAGCCTCAGAAGGATGGATGGCTGAGTTAACCTTGAACCTGGTGAGATTTGATCTGCCAAACTGCAGGCAGCCGACAATCAGCAGAAGTAGCCTGCAGCACTGCATTTGAATCACTGTGCCACCATCGTTCATTATGAAGCATTTTGTTCTATAGTAAATGACAGAGTTCAGTTATAGATCCATAATGCTGGGAGTTCATCCCATATCTGTAAAGCGGTATTTTTCAACCTCAGAAGCTTCAAGATAAGTGGAACTTCATTTCCCAGAATTCAGTTGAAGTACATGCTTCTTAAAATTGCTGTGGTTGAGAATACTGTCCAGTATGTAGTGCAAGTAACACTGGTGCTAACATTTATTTAGTACTACAAACATAATAAACATCAGAAAGTAATCTTATCTGCAAAATTATATGAGGATAGTAAAGTGTCAGCTAATCATTCATATTGGATTGAGACATTGTGACATGCCACTATCATGCTAGTTTGTTTTGGCTAATCATGGTGTAAAAAACTAAGTCAGTGTGGCATATTGTTCAAGCCATAATTAAAACAAATCATGCCTCAGGGCAATATGAAAGTCTAATTTATAAATTACTCCACATAGTCAAATAAGTCTATGTAATCCGCTGTGAATTATTATTAGAACATACATTGATACGTATCTAAAGCCAAACTTCTGTACCTATAATTCTGAAATAAGTAATGTAGGTCTCTACCAATCTCAGATTCTACTTGACACAGATTTAAGAGGAGAGGAGTTGTAGAAAGAATGAGCCTAAGGCTTGTTGGAACCAACATTTTAATAGATGTTTGAGCCCAGTTGAGTACAATCATCTTTTGTTTTCACTATTGCATCTAGTTGCCATTTTATACATTATGTGTCCTTTAAAGTTACATGATTATTTTGATTAATGCTTGTTTGTTGCATGCTACACAAGTTTGAATTGGGTAACCCACAAACTGTCTAGAATGAACAAAAATTTCTCCTTCCTTCCTCTCCTTTGGATTTTCAGTGCTGCCTGGGACAAGATTTTTAAAATCTTCTCCTTAATTGGGGTATGGTTCCCATATAAAACACACACACACAATAGGGCAAAAATAAGACTAAGTCTTTGCTTTTGCAGGCTGTGCAAAATTAAAAGCATCTTATACTTTTCTTTTTAATACTCCCTCACATCTAGTTATAATTGGGACCAAAGCAGCTCTAAAAAGGTCAATGCATTTAATAAAATTATTTTCATAAATCATTTATAGACTACCTATTTGTCTTCATCTAAGAAGCTGAATCATAAGCAGCTGACCTTATTTTAACCTAGCATGTTGAGCAAGCCCTAAAATACTGGCTTACGATTTTGTGTGTTAGGCAAACTAATAAAATTGGATTTAATAAAAATGGCTATATCAACTATGGATGCAACATAAACATAGTTATAGTAGACTTTCCAGAAATGGCCATACTTGTTGGGGCATTCTCAAAATTAGTCTCCACACATCTGGAAGATGTCACAGTTGGTGAAACTTAATGCTATTCCATATATTTCTCAACTATGTTTTCTTATGCGTATTGCCACTGTCCTTCTTGAAAGCCAATCAGAGTGGGACCCAGAAATAGTCTAGGTGAGAAACGTGGGTAATGCACCGAAATGATAATTAAGGGAACTACAGTACATTGTGCCCAATCTAGTGCTTTCTCTACAGTAGGCAGAAAACCTGTATAAGTGTAACAGTAAAAGTTACCTAAGCTCTTTGACAGAGGGGGCTACAGGGACTGCGTAGTGTGAATTATTGAGAACCATTCAAACATTCGTCCCTTGTTTCCGCAGCATGACCCCTCCCCTTCCTTCCCAGGAAAAAAAATTGCATGAAAGTTATCAAAAGAGGCAGTGTTTATTATCCATTAAACAAAGCCTACTATAGTTACCTGGCTGGGATGCAGCAATGATAGCCAAATGATACTGAGTTAAATTCCAACAGCCTGGTCTAACCAAATAGTGTTTAAGGGCAAAGGGCAAGTTTTAAGAAATAAGTCTAGAGTCCTTTTTCACTTACCCTGTTTTGCAGACAAACTTCACCGGTCACCCAGTTTGACCAGAATAGCTATCTTTCCTTTACCACCGAAGGAACCCCTAAAAGTTGTAAAGTTGCACCTCAACTTTACAACTCTCTGAGGAAGTCGGGGTCTGCTCAACTTAATAAAACCCTCACCACCCAATCACAGGATCATCAAGTCCCATATACAAATACATTTTTTTTTTCTGACCTGAGAAGGCTAAGCAAAAGAGGTCCAAACCCCACAGCACTGGGGAAGAAAACCAAAGGGCTCCAAGAATGGGCATACTCTCTCTGCATGACCTGCCTTCCTGCTCCTCCCCACTCTATAGCTCTACATGAGTTGAAACACGATTTCATCAGGAATGGCCGCAGGTCACGAGCAGTGGTGGTTGCTGCTGCTGCTTTAATTAATGCAAGTTCCAACGATAATATATTAAGGGGGGGGAGAGAAAAGCGACTCAGAAACAGAACTATTAAAACTCCCGTCATCTTCGGAAAGAAGGAGGGATCCCCTTATTAACCCTTTCCTTCCTTGGTTTTAATGCTGACTTTTTTTGGGGGGGGGGAACAAGGAAACTACAGCCAAGAAGCAAAAGTACTGGCCATGATTACAAGTCAAAACAAGGTGCATCTCATTCCTTCTGATGATTGCTATTCAAACTATTATCTCCCTTCAATTCCCACATCATCAAATTAATTCAATGAATTAAGCTACTTATAGTAGCAGACATGTGAGTAGCTTCCTCTTGTAAACTTTGAACAAACCATTCTTGTTTTATTTTATCACCTATATTTTACATGGAATGACTGCTGAACCGAATTTTCAGTCCCAATGGGCTTTAATGGAAAGTTAACCTTATCTCTGTTAAAATATTGGCAATTACTCCAGTCAATATATGTTCAAAAAAAGTGTTTCATTTCCTAATCAGCTAGGCAGATTTCGGTCCTACTGGACATAAACTGAGTTTTGAATTTCATGATTCATTAATCCCATGTGAAAATTCTACTATAAAGTTAGGTGGTACTCAGTGGTGGGAATCTAATTTTTTTACAGCTGGTTCTGTGGGTGTGGCTTGGTGGGCATGGCAGGGGAAGGATACTGTAAAATCTCCAGTCAGAGGTAGGATTTGCCAATTCTCCAAACTACTCAAAATTTCCGCTATTGGTTCTCCAGAACTGATCAGGACCTGCTGAATACCACCACTGGTGGTACTGGTAAGATGTTTTATTGGAAAGTATGGCACAGTGTGGAATAGCTTATTTGAATCTGTAATGATTATTTTTAGGATGTTCAGCAATTACAGACAGAATTAACTTTGCCTAATATGCAACAGTGGCAATATAATCAGCGAGCACGATTTGATTTTTCCACAGATTTTGCTCTCTTCAGTGAAGTTCCTACCAGATGCCCCTCCCCGGCTAATATTTTGGAGACTCTGAAGATCTGGCTCTGTCACTAGGTCTTGGACAAGAAAGAGTGAAACTCCATTCTGGACAGTGCAACTTTGCTTTGCTTATTTATTTATTTTATCCCACCTTTATTTTTTTTTTATAAATGACTCAAGGTAGGGAATATACCCCTTGCCCCTTCCTTCTGCTCTTTTCTCCACAGCAATTCTGTAGGGGGGTTGGGCTGAGAGAGCATGACTATCACCCAGCCCGGCTTTCATGCCATAGAAAGACCAGAACTGTAGACTAATCTTTTTTTCCCCTATTCATTTGTTTCTGTACATTGTTTTGTCTATATTTTTATTTTATTTTATTTTGTAGTTGCAATAAATTTATTTATTTTTTTACAATGTGAGAAAGGAATATTTGTTTCATCCAAATAAAAAAGAATATTTGTTTCATCCAAACAGGATTATATGTACATGCATTTTATGTAAGGATATTTTGCATATTTTCAAAACAGGATTTCATGCATTTGTAGAAACACACAATGTACGGTCAAGTTTAGTCTAGTAGTGCATATAACATTTGTTAAACTGGGGGGAGGATTATTGTGCCGATGACAAAAAGGAGCCCTATTCCTAAAGCTCTGGATAAAATACCAGCATCTGGCAACATATCCATCTCATCCAGAGTGAGCAGACTGATCAAACAGAGGTCTCTCCAAATACAGGTAGTCTTTGACTTACAACCGCTCATTTAGTGACCACCTGAAATTATAACAGCACTGAAAAAAAGTGAATTACAACTGTTTTTCACACTTAAGACTGTTGCACCATCCCCGTGGTCATGTGATCAAAATTTGGATACTTGGCAACTGACTCATATTTATGATGATTGTGGTATCCCGGGGGTCATGTGATCACTTTTTGTGACCTTCTGACAAGCAAAGTCTATAGGGAGGCCAGATTCACTTAACAACCGTGTTACTAACTTAACAACTGCAGTGATTCACTTAACAGCCATGGCAAGGAGGGTCATAAAATGGGGCGAGACTCTCTTAACAAGTCTCTTAGTAACAGAAAACTTGGGCCCAATTGCAGTCACAAGTCAAGGACTACCTGTATGCCACCAATTAGAAATGTTATTAGTTTATCCAAATACAATATAAAATGCAAAAATACAAAAGAAAATAAGGGGAAAATAAAGGAGGAAAGGGAGAAGAGAAAAGCATAGGACAAAGGGAAAAAAAGAAAGCAAAAGTGTTGACTTCCGACTCCTTTTGGTGCAGTAGAACAAGAGAATAGCATCAAAAAGTTTTGACTTTTTATATAATAATATAAACTAGCCATTTCTATAACAACAAACCTATCTCATCAGGAAAACCCAAAATTAAACTTTCATTTTTTCCCTCTCAAGCACCAAGTCCAAAACAGAGGTGGTATTCAGCAGGTTCTGACCAGTTCTGGAGAACTGGTAGCAAAAATGTTGAGTAGTTCAGAGAACCAGCAAATACTACTTCTGACTGGAGATTTTACAGTATCCTTCCCCTGCCATGGCCACCAAGCCACACCAACAGAACTGGTAGTCAAAAAAAATGTATCCAAAAGTGGATCCAAAACTGGTCCAAAAGTGGTTTCCAGGTAGAAACAACGTTAATTGTTAATTCTTTTCTTTAATCAGAGCAGTCAGTTTGGCCATCTCTGCAAGGAGTATTTGTATACCGAAGATAGCAGAGTGTAGAGTGTAGAATTCCTGTCACTTTCAATTTATGTACCCATTGGAAAACACTGTATAATAACAAGCCTTAGCATGAGTTTGCAGCAACTGAATACAATGGAAGGCTGTAACTTATTCAAGAAGAACTGGAATAATAAAAAAGAAGGAACAATTGCACCGTATATTAAAAAAAAATAGCCACATCTGCACAGAAATCCAAGGGAATTAGCTAGGTTAACTTGGAATTAATTTGAGAGAATCTGGATTAAAATCAGTGGAAAAAGAAAGAACAGCAGTACTGTTACTGGGTGTTCACTACTAACCATCACCCAAGAATAAGATAGGGATCATACTTTCCGAAAACAAACTGCAGACCCTCCAAGGTGGCATAAAGTAGTAATGTTGAAGGGGTGGTTCAATTATACTGACACTACTAGAAAAGAAACTCTGGATACATGTTTTGAGAGGAAATTTCTGCCTTTTATTGCTTATAACTGTCTCTCAGAATGAAAGAAGGCACAAAGAGATCAACTATCCTTGATCTGATTATGGTGGAATGGAAATTGCGGGAAAAGTGATTGCATCGTGCTGGATTTCTTCATATTAAGACATGAAATCTCTGATTGGTTATGTCAGCTTTCCAATCATCTAGGACACTATAAGGAGGATCCAGAGGTGGCATTAAGGCAGTTCTGACAGGTTCTGGAGAACCGGTAGCGGACATTTTGAGTAGTTTGGAGTACCAGCAAATACCACCCCTGACTGGCCCCGCCCGCATCTATTCTCTGCCTCCTGAGTCCCAGATGATCGGCTGGGTCTTCTCTGGTTGCCCTGAACAGGAGAATGGAGCTGGAAAGCAGGTTAGTGGGGTGGGGAGGGAATGGGGATTTTACAGTATCCTTCCCTTGGAGTGGGGTAGAAATGGATATTTTACAGTGTCTTTCCCTTGCCACACCCACCAAGCCATGTCCCACCCACCAAGCCATGCCAAGCCCATCAAGCCACACCCACAGAACCAGTAGTAAAAAAATTTGAATGCCACCACTGGAGGTATCTAGTGATATCTTAAAGGCACATGAGTGTTTTTCACCCACTATTTGGGAAGGCTTTGGGAAGCAAAATATCTCTGAACGCTCCTTAACAAGCACACATCCAAACCCATCACTTCCATCCAGATTTCAGCCACTTAAACTAGAGGTGAAAACAGAGTTTAACCAATCCAGAACAGTGAGAAATAGGATGGCAAGAGACGTTAATGGGAAAAGAAGCTTTTGATGGTTAGAAGGTTCTTAAAAAAGGAAATATGGAAGGACAATATACAACCATTCCAACAAGGGGAAAATGGAAAGCTGCCAAAAAATTCCAACATGGCTATACAAAACGTTTAGCAAAAATCATGGAAAACATATACAGAATATCTGAAAGGGTACATATAGATAGCCCAGAACTATAAAGATGGCATCAGGGAAGGAAGAAAAATCTCATATCAAGTTACTAAAGTCAACATAGCAGAAATGAAACAAAGAAAAAGTAGAACTCCTGTTTTGTCTGTGTCTTCTCTTGAGAAAGAAATGCCTTCCACGGAGCATGTGTGATGGCCTGGTGGGAACAGCAGGATTCTCATTCAACACTGACAGAAATGAAGTCAGGGAACATTTACTGACCTTGAATGAGTTCAGATCTCCAGGCCAAAGGAATTCTGCCTTAGAATCTGAAGAGAAATCTGCTGATCACTTGGCCAACCTCTCTGTCTATGATCTCTGAGAAATCCTGAAGAGTGGGTGAAATATCAGATAACTTGATATTAAATGTAAATGTTGTCTCAATCATCAAAACAGGGGGAAAGAAAGATCCAGGGAACTACTGGTCACATTTGCCAATCAGAGAACTATTATATTTTACTTGGGTAATTTACTTAGTAGATTGTGGTGATGGGGTAGACATAACAATTTCAACAATACTATCTGACAAAGTATCCCATGTCATTTTGATTAGCAAAGTAGTTAAGCTGGGGGTAGATGATAGGACTACAGTTGGCCTAAAAACTATTAACTCAATAATAATTCCTAATTAAAGTGTAGTTAGGTATTGAAGAGGTACCGTGGATATTGCTTCTGAATCTTACACAGTTTAATTAATAACTTAGATAAGGGATAATACTTATCAAATTTGCTGGCGACAAACTAGTCTGGACAGCTCATATCCCAGAAGACAGGCAAAATTCAGAAATGATCTTCATATGTTCAAGAATGGAATCAATGTAGCAGATCAGAGTTTAATATAAACAAATGCAAAATTCTTTAGTTAAGAAAAAGAAGTATGTACAGCCATATGACAGGGACATCAGGCTTGTTAATAGTACATACTTAGGAATTGTAGTTGATGACAAAATGAAAGAGAAGTGTGATATGGTTGTTAAAAAGGCATTTTTAGTGTTAAGTTACTCTCAAAGAAGTTTCTAAATCACAATACATAATAGTTCTACTGTTAAATCACAGCTATCTTCCTAGAATCTAGAGGATATGGGAATCCCTTGCCTGATTCTCCCTGCACAAAATAATATGAATGATCTTCATATCCTGAACAGAGGAAGAATATGTGGCTCAGTGTCAGGAAGTACAGGTAATCATCGACGTACAACCACAATTAAGCCCAAAATTTCCACTGTTAAGTGTGACAGTTGTTAAGTGAGTTTTGCCCCATTTTATCACCTTTCTTGACCTGGTCATTAAGTGAATCATTAGTCAACAATCAGATGTTAAATTTAGTACCACGTTGAATCTGGCTTCCCCGTTGACTTTAATTGTCAGAAAGTCGCAAAAGGTGCTCACATCACCCCAGGATACTCCAGCTGTCATCAATATGTGTTAGTTGCCAAACACATGAATTTTTGATCATGTGACCACGAGGATGCTGAGAAGTTTGTAAGTGTGAAAAACGATCTTAAGCTCCTGTTTTTCAGTGTCATCATAACTTCAAACAGTCACTAAACGAGCTGTGGTAAATTGAGGACTATGGGTACCCTCTTCCCCTTAAACCCATTCGAAATCATGTCTGGTTTCTTGTTACCCACCTCGAGGAAGTAGAATAGAAAGGCAGTTTGCCTTGCTCTCTTGATCCAGTCTGAAACTCCATGCCAAATCCAAAATTCACTTGAAGCCCCAAAGTAATGGGTCCTGCTTAAGAGAGGCATGTCTGCTCTTGGAAGTGATCAGCTCCTAGCCCTCAAGCAAGGGACTTGCCCTTCGAAGAAATGATTAAGAGATTGTGTGTGTGTGTGTGTGTGTGTGTGTGTGTGTGTGTGTGTGTTAAAAGAAGGCAGCTCTGAACAACCTAGCTTTGCTAGCTGTAATGAAAGCATTCCCCGTGGCATCCTCGAGCCTTTTCCAAATGTGACACTGATTGATTCATTCATAAACTTATCCTCTTTGCTCCATTAAAAATAAATAAAATACCTCCAATCCGTTGGCTTTTGAGCAACATAAACAACTCCTGCCCATCCCTATTGTAAAAATGAGTCACAAAGATGAAAGAAAAGAAGTTAACTGCTAATTTGTACACAGAATGAGACAAAAACCCCCAGGACTCAAAACCAACCACGCATCCCATTTCTCCATTTGATCCCCCCACCTTTCTCCCTAAATTGGAAAAGGGTGTTGTTGTCCACCCAAGATGCTCTATTAATTATTTGTTAAGTTATGGCCGTGTTGTTCTCATCAGGGCTTCACTATGAAGAAACATCACATCCTTTGACTCTTGGCAACTTTGACACATACATACCTATTGAGGGCTAACATATGCTAGTCTAAAACACACCCAACCATTGATACTTCCTTATCCTTTTAAATCTCTCCCCATTTCTGTTATCACATTTCTGAGACTTGACAACAAGTATCAATCTCTTATTTCCTTTAGTAATCCATTCTACATTACCTTCTTTTAAAATAATGCAAGGAAAGCGTTATTGTCTGAGATTGTGGCTCAAGGTTATCTAATAAGATTCGTGCTATAAATGGAATTTAGACCAGCTCTTCCTTTTCCAAATACAAGTCCTCAAACTATGGGCCAAAACTCCACTATAGTAAGGGAATTGGGTTCTGCAGTACTTAATCAGTAAGGGGCGTGCATAAGTGCACCATCATGCCTCCTGTCCCTGTCCTATTGTCCCCATTTATTCATACCTATTTCCTGTATTCTTACTCATGTTCATACTTATATCTATTATCTTGTAAGTGATTGACAAATCAAATCAATAAATACTTTGATAGAAAACACATGACATGAGTAGTTGTGTAACATGAATGCCAGCTGAACATCAAGGCCTATAGAAAGATCACACAAACCACAAATTTGGTATTTTTTTGTGTTACCTTGTCTTACCATAGAACAGGGTAAGCCCAGATAAGCCATGGCAAACAGTTCAATGCAGGATACGTACCATGCTCAATAAAGTTAAAATAGTAAGTTTTCCATTATTGACTATGCTGTAGAAAAGATAACACGGTTTTAGGACAGGCCCTCTCAAATGAATGACGGCAGAGATAAAAAGAATATTTAAAATTTACCCATTAAAGGATTCTCCCCACACACCCCCAGCTACAGATAATGATCATCTTTCTCCAAATTTAAAAAGTGAACTGAGCTGCTCCATTCATGGATCAAGCAGGAATCAATCTTTCTCCTGTCCCCGACTTTGACGATAGGAGAAATATGGCTAACAAGTTAGAACAAAACCACCTGGGAGACTGACTTCTTCGTTTCCTCTCACCCGATTTCTAGAAGATGCGAAGCAAATTCCTAACCCTAGATATTCAGAGATGAACTCCAAAATCGACACTGACAAATGGAGGCTCTGCCCAGGACACTTTCACGTCAAAGCAAATGCCTCTTGGCGAGAATTTCAAGATTACCCACTGGGGGTGAGAATAAGTCTGTAGAAGGAGATGACAGCCTGGATTATGATGTTTGGGGGGGGGGGGGGGGGGGGGGGGGGGGGGGGGGTCTGAAATAATCCTGATGACTAGAGCCACTTGTAAAAAAAGACAAATCTGCTTCGACACTACATTCCTGGGAGAGCTGTAATTACAGAAACAGCTCCCAAGTGACATAGCCTCCAGGTCCTTGGAGGGGGGCTTACAAGAGCTGCATTAGGCAGGGATGTGTCATTAATCTCCCTTTAGTACGGGTGCATTTGCTGGCCCAGGGGCGGAAGAATTTGAAGAAGGACACTGCCAAGCCTGCCTATGAGGCTAAGGTCTTCCCTCCCAACCAAAGCAACAGAATCTGGCAAGGAAATCCAAAGTAAAAAGAGGAAGGAGGGTTTTCTGTCTTACCTTTGGCTCCAGAGGCTGAGGAGAAACAGGGGGCAGAGCCAAAGAAGCAGCCAGGCTTGTCCCATCCTGGATGTTGGAAGTTCTGTCTCCACCAGCTGGTTCCTTTCCACCAAGCCCAAATAAAATGGGGCAGTCAGGTCCTCTCTCCTTTCCCTTCTACTGTTTGACTCTTGCTTTGTCACTTCTGGCTACTTTTTGTTTTTTTGTTTTTTTCCTTTTTCTTTTAGGACTTCATCAATTGCCTCCCAGTGGAGAGGCGGTGGGTTTTTTTTTTTTTTTTTTTTTTTTTTTTCCCCAGCTTTGGTTTTTTTTTCAGTTTATGTCTATTGGGGGGGGGGGGGGGGGGGGCTGTTTTAATCTGACAACTGCTCCCAAAGACCTGCCACCCTAACCTGCGGTGAGGACCTCGGGCCTGCCTCCTCTCCCGTCTCTTCCTCCTTCACCGGGGTGGCTGGTCTGCGAAGAGACGCCGGTCGTTCCCCCTTGCAGAAGAGAGCAACAGGCTCCACGGAGCTTCTCGGCAGTCCATGCGGACAGGTCCTTCTCCTCCGCCCCCATCTGAGTGTGCTGGGCGCAGAAAGGGAAGAAAAGGAGGCTGGCAATGATTTCTCTCTCTCTCTCTCTCTCTCTCTCTCCCCCCCCCCCCCCCGCCCTAGCTATCTAAGTACACACCCTCTTTTTCTTTTTCTTTTTTTTTTTGCGACCGGGAACCCCCACCCGACGGTGGAAATTACAGCAGGGCTGCAGCGGCTCTTCCTGGCCCGAGCGATCTTCCTCCGGGGGTGGGGGGTGGGGGTGGGGGGTTTGGGGAGGGGAGGTTTGCAAAGGTGGGAGGGTCAGGAGGCACGTGCGGCCTTTGGCAGCCCGACCCACTGGGCAACCTCGGCTTCGAGGCACAGCCTCGACGCCCGCCCCGCCCGCGCGGAGGTCCTGCCGAGCCGATTGAGATGCCGGAAAGAAAAGTGAACTGAAGGAAACCGGCGGCGGCGGTTTCTCGGACGGGACGGCAGCAAAGCCTTCGCTCTTCCCCGCGGAGCGTTTTTATTTTATTTTTTATTTTATTTTTTATTTTTTTTCCCCCAACTAACCGAGCCAGCGCCCCAAGCCCGAGTCCCGACACGCCCGTGCAGGAGCCCTCGGGCGGGGCGGGCAAAAAGGACGGGTCGGGAAGCGTGTGCCAACCGCGCTCCTCAAGGCAGGCACATTTCCAAACGCCTCTTGCGCGCCTCAGGAGCACGCGCGGCCGTCGCCTCACGGGGGACTCCCAGCTCTCTTCAGCCGCAACAGCCAAGCGGGCTGCCGGGGCCAGGCGCGCTGCTCCGTTTGGCGCAGCTTGGAGAGCGAGCGACGCTCGGCTCAGGGGCTCGCCCGTTGGAGCAAAGCGCTCGGCCTGGCTTGTCACTTGGCGCTTTCTTCAGCCTGTTTGGAGAGACTCGCTCGCTCGCTCGTGGGGCCTTTTTATGGGAAACCGTGCAAGCCACGTAGCCAAAGGGCTCGCCAAGATGCACGCTGCGGGTGCAACCCCGAGGAAAGACACCCACGACACTTCTCGCTCTCGCTCTCTGCTTGCTACTCTGTATTCTCGTGCTGAGGACAAAACAAGCTGCGGGCTTCGATTAGAGTAGGATAGAAATAGCATAGAATAGAAATAGCATAGCATAGCATAGAAAATGGAACAGAACTAGAATAGAACAGAACAGAACAGAACAGAACAGAATTCTTTATTGGCCAAGTG
>BLBF01000032.1:27462635-27545910 GCA_015471245.1 Laticauda colubrina
AATAGAATAGAATAGAATAGAATAGAATAGAATAGAATAGAATAGAACAGAACAGAATAGAATAGAATAGAATAGAATAATTCTTAATTGGCCAATGTGATTGGACACACAAGGAATTTGTCACTGGTGCATAACCTCTCAGTGTACATGAGAAAAAATAAAATACATTCATCAAGAATCATAAGATACAACATTTAGTGATAGTCATTGGTTACTAGTAAACAATCAAACCATACTAGGAAATAAATAAAACAATATTAATTTGAAAGATACAAGCAACATTGATATAGCCATAAGTGGGAAGAGATAGGTACTACCATAGAAAGAATGAAAAGAATAGTAATACAGTCTTACAGTCTTACTAAGTAATTGGACATTGTTGAGGGAATTATTTGTTTAACAGAGTGATGGTGTTCAGGAAAAACTGTCCTTGTGTCTAGTTGTTCTGGTGTGCAGTGCTTTATCGCGTTGTTCTGAGGGAAGGAGTTGCAACAATTTATGTCCAGGATGTGCGGGGTCTGTAAATATTTTCACAGCCCTCTTTTTGACTCGTGCAGTATACAGGTCCTCAATGGAAGGCAGGTTGGTAGCAAACACCCGAGGGTTTATAATATAGGTATTCTTCGACTTACAACTGTTCATTTAGTGACCATTCAAAGCTAACAGCAGCACTGGAAAAAGGGACCATTGTCCCCTTTTTCACCCTGATGACCCTTGCAGTGTCCTTATGGTCACAGGGTTGACATTTGGATGCTTGACAACTGACTCACGTTTTATGAGGGTTGCAGTGTCCTGGAGTGGATGAGGGGATCTCCCTTTGCGACCTTCTGACGAGCAAAGTCAGCAGGGAAGCCAGATTCACTTAAACAACCCCTGTTACTCATGGAAGAACTGCAAGCTCGCTCAACACACTTCTCACTTAACAACATAAACATTGGGCTCAATTGGGGTCATAAGTTGAGGACAACCTAACTTGCCAAACAGCTCAGAAATCAATTGTGGCTTTAAAAAAAAAAAAAAGTACAGTTAATTGCACAGAGTCAGCAGCAACTTTCCATATTTAAACAGCCAGGTGCATATGTATACCCAAGCAGGTACACAATTCAATTGTCCTTCAACAGCAGAGATGGTTCTTATTGGGTTCTTGTTGGATTCCCTTGGACCTAGAGGATCATCGAATTGGAAAAATATGTGTCAGCCACAGAGGTGGTATTCGGCAGGTTCTGACCAGTTCGGAGAACTGGCAAATTCCACCTCCCCCATCTATTCTCTGCCTCCTGAGTCCCAGCTGATTGGCTGGGTCTTCTTTTGTTGCCCTGCACAAGACAACAGAGCTGGAAAGCAGGTTAGTGGGATGAGGAGGGAATGGGGATTTTGCAGTAACCTTCCCCCAGGAGTGGGGTGAGAATGGAGATTTTACAATATCCTTCCTCTGCTACACCCACCAAGTCACGTCCACCAAGCCACACCACGTCCACAGAACCAGTAATAAAAATTTTTGAATCCCACCACTGGTAAGCCATCAGGTCCAATCCCATCTTCAGCAACTGAAGCAGGAGGTAGAAAAGACCTAGTCCAACTCCTGGTCAAAGAGGAAGCCCTATACCAGGGGTTTTCAAATGTGACAGCTTTAAGACTTGTGGACTTCAACTCCCAGAATTCATCTTCTAGTCATATTAGCTCAGGAATTCTGGCAGTTGAAGTCCACAAGTCTTAAACTTGCCAAGTTTGAAGACCCCTTCCCTATCCCATTTCAGACAATAACATAGATTAACAGAGTTGGAAGGGACCTTGTAGGTCATCTAATCTAACTCCCCGCACAAGCAGGAGAGTCTATACCATTTCAGACAAGTGGGTGTTCAGTCTCTTGAAAATCCTTCAGTGATGAGGCACCCACAACAAGACTTGCCCATTTATTCTTTTCTGAAGGATAGAGGATGGCTTTCTGGGGAGAGTGTTGCAAAAGGTTGGATTATTAGACTGATGTTTTAATAGGAGGCCTTTACTCTTGGATATCTCAGTGTGGTATCCAGCATATCAGTGCACCTGACACTTACTGATTTTTAAAATAATTTTAATAAAGGGAAAGAGAGAGTTGCACCAGGTTGCTGCATGCTATTTATTAGGTTTATATTCTGCCATGATTAGGTGTGACTTTCTATGGTTTACAAGATTAAAAAAATGACTAAACTTCCATCATAAACTAATTAAAAACACCTAATTGGAAAGTCCTGAAATAATTGAACATAATGGATCAAAATATATGCTATCATGTTGAATCTATAGCTATATTTGTGGCTAATTCTGGACCGTAAATGCTCTATGAAAGGGCTCAGTTTTTAATATTTTCCTAAATGTGATCAAGGAGGAATCAGTCTAATTTCTACTGGAAGGCTGTTCCAAAGAGCCAGCTCTGTTGCTGAAAAGTCTCCCTGCTTCCCTCCTGTTTATTTCCCTAGAAGAGAGAAATGATCAATTATTTCTCTTGAGACTGACTTTTTTCCAAATCCACCTATAGATAGCTAAGGGCAAAGCAATAAAGGGCTCTATAGGTTAAACCAACATTTTGGGTTCAAATACCCAGAAGCCTATTAGAAGCCAGTACTGGGCCTGAAGAACAGGTATCATTTGCTCGTAGCTACAATAGTAATAGCACTTAGATTGATATTTGATATACCACATCACAGTAATTTACAGCTCTCTCCCTCTAAGCAGTTTACAGAGTCATCATATTGCCCCCCCCCCAAATCTGGATCCTCATTTTACAGACTTCTTTCAGCAGTTACCAGAAAGAACCTATTGCCCCCAATAATCTGGCTTGTCATTTTACCAACTGCAGAAGGATGGAAGGCTGAGTCAACCTTGAGCTGGTCAGGATGCAGATACCAGCAGGGGTGGGCTTCAAATTTTTTAGCAAGGGGCTCTCTGCCCTAATGACTGCCTGGATGGGCATGGCTGGGTGGTTATGTGACTGGGTGGGTGTGGCCAATTTGACATTGCTTCTTTGCCCTAATTACATACACACACACACACACACACTCCACAAAGTTGTTTATTATTTCATGCATTTAATACTTCAATAAAAGACTGGGTGAAACCAGGTTTAAGAGCAGTGACTATGAGAGGGATCTTGGAGTCTTAGTGGAGTTTCTGGTGAGTTACCTGATTCTTATTATTTGGGAATTAATCCCTTTGGAGGCTAGTGGCTGTTATCTGATTTTCTCAATGGCTCTCCCTCGCAAGCGCTGAGTGGATTGTTTAGCTTGCAACACTTTTACAAGGTATGAAATGCTCTTGGCTGAACACCCAGAAGTTCAGTTAAGCCTATTAAGAGCTTTCCCTTGCTGCTCTTCTTTCTGAGGTTATTGGGGGCTCTCCAAGCCCCACAGAATCTTAGCTAGGGGCTCTCTCGAGCCCCGACAAGCCCCCAGCAGCCCACCCCTGGACCACTTAGCATATGGGCCACCAATTTTGGATCATTTGCAGTTTCCAAGTTGTCTTTAAAGGGAGCTCTATGACCAGCATATTGCAGTGGTCCCGTGGTAGTAATGAGGATTTGGTTTAATATTCTTAGGTCTTCTTGCATTACTGGTGCACCAAAGGAAATGGGGCAAACATCCCATGGCTATGGCTTCTAGCTGCTATTCTAATAGAAGCCATAAGTCCTGGAGCATGCGAAGTCTTTATTTTGCCCCTTATTTTCTCTGGTTCTGCTATGCTGATGATTTCTCTTAAGAACACCCTGTCCAAGTATTCAAAGTAATCTACTTTCATTTAATTAGCCCTCTCATTCTCCCCTGATGCTGTTTATGACTGACTCATATTTTCTGAATGTTAATATAGTTTCACTTTTTGCTTCAAATTTCTCCTAGCCTTTACTTTATCTAAGTAAACCTCATCTCAAAAGCTAGGCTGGCCAGGTATTATGGTAGGACCTGGAACACGCTACTCGGGGGGAAGGTTGCTTATATGTGTATCAATAGAAAAGTATTCTTTAAATATTCTGTCATGTAATCCAAACAACCCAATCCAAACCCAAAAGGAGAACCCTGGACACTTGAGAAAAGTCAAAGATGAGAAGAGTTTTATTTTCTTTTTTTAAAAAAACTTTATTATGAATCTTCATTGGAGAAGACTTCAAATAAAGCCCAACTTAATTTATGTCAATTTATGTATAGAGAACCAGATAGATATTTGCCTCCTGTATTCTATGATTGGTTGGCATTACAAATCAACCGACCCTCCCCTTATACTGCAACATTTTCTTGCAGATTTGACTAGATTGTTTATTTCTATCCATCCTGTTATCTTTCCTATTTATGCAGTGCAGATTCCTGGAGGTAAGTCCACAGGCGGTTATCTTTCTTTGAGTCACTATAAATGGTGCTATTATTGCTACTCATTATAATTCTTTGAAAAAGTTACCATGTACAGACGAGATAATCCAGTCCTCAGTATGGGAAACAGCTGCTGTGAAGACTTCAAAGAAAAGGACCAGCAACCAGGATTAAATGCAGCAGTTGCATTTTAATTGAAGGGATGTTTAAGCTGGGGCCAGCTCTGCCATGCAGTAGGGTGAAATGATTTGCTTCAGGCAACACTTTATGTATGATAGAGAAAAGAGAGATTGCATGTACCAAGGACAAGTATGTATCTCATTTGGTGCAGCAAAATTTTAAAGACTTGCCCTAGCTGGGCTGGGCTGGGAAATGGGTTTGCATTCCACTTTGAGTAGCAAAATGTTTTGTGCCACCATTGCTTTGGGCATTTTAAAAGCCTGGATAGTCAGGAAACATGATGGTTTGCCAGACCATGTGAAATAGCCTTTTTACAACAAAGGGTGAGGAAGGATCTTTCTTAATTCCATATAAGTGTGTGAATGACCATTGGAGGAAAAAAAACGTATAAATAGCCAGATCGAAGTGTCCTATTTTAATCATCGTTTCCTACTAAACTGTGGTTAAATAGGTATTACTTCTGCTGCAGTCTCAATCTATTCTGCACTTTGAAGGAAAACAGAATAATCAAGGGACAAAAATATTCATAGAATAGACCTTGAGGAAAAGAATCCAAGTATGTCAAGGGAAGATATAAGTGAAGTACAAGTTATACCTGCTGTAGATTAAATGGAGGCTACGTTTTTTCTGCCTTCCACAATGTGAGGTCAACCATTGAAGTTGGATGGTAGATAATTCCAGAAAGCTAAAAGGAAGTACTTCAAAGACACAAAGGATAATTAAACTATAGATTTATTATTTAAAAATGCTGTAATTGCTATCAACTAGGATGGCTTTAATTTTGGCTATATGTTATCTTCAGTATTAGAGACAACAAATCTCTCAACACCAGTTTTTGGGGCACATGAGAGGAAGAGTGACTATTCTCTATTCTCCCATTTTGGGAACAGGATTCCATAGATTTTTGGACTGACTTAACCAAATTATGTTCACAGTATAATGGCAGTATTTCAAAAATTGTTTTATGCAATTTCTTGGCATTACTAGAAGTAGGTCTAGAAAGGAAGGGGTATAACTCCCGTGAGCACATTTTCTTTGAAAAAATAAAGAAATCTGAAAAAGGAGCAAATATAAAAGAGGTAATAAAGATAAACATTTTTAATGCGTCTGTTTATATAGCTTCACTTTACAAAGGAAAATTCAAGAGCAAACCCAAGGAAAGCATGAATGTAAAATACTGTGCATTAAAGTGTTACTATTTTTACAGTAAAAGTTCAATCACCAACATAAAAGGACAAAAGTCAACTTTTGCAAACTAAATAAAAGTAAAGGACAGCTTTCTGAAATAAACAACCATCCTTTATAATAAAGGATGTATAGTCATTAAAGGTGCAACTTAAAATAAAATTTGTTTCGGAAAAGTCTACAGCCCTGAGATTTTCCTGGACTCCTAAATTTCTTTTTATATCCAATACTGAGACACAACCAATTAACTATTTCAAATAAAACGTGGGAGGCATCTTTTTTTTAGTCTGAAGGCTGCACCTAAGCACACTCTTCCTCTCTAAAATACATGTATAAATCCCCATGGAAGAACCCACAATCCCCATCCCATTCCACTAGCAGTCAGCAGATCAGCTAGCTGGCAAGGAGCAGATGATCAGCCTCCTGTTGTCATTAATTATAAAAGAAACAGTTTTTGTTGGCTATCTGCTCATACTAATTAGCTGGCCACTGGGGAAGGCATCTACTATGCTGGTTATTTCTGTCTGAAACTCAAACAAACAAATCACATGGTTCAAAATCAGTAATTTTCACTTAAAATCTCAATAGGACAAACATGAGGGTGTTTTGAGGGATTACATGCTGAGCATAGAATGTTCATCAGGTTTTTTAAAAAATAAAATAGCAAAATCTTGAATAAAATAATTCAGGGAATTCTTTTAATTCCCAACTGTGAATGATGGGATTGTCAGTTTCCCTTTCCACAGAGATCGTTTTTTTTTTTTTTTCTGGATTGTTTTTCTCCACAGCCCTCACCACCCATTTGTTTTTAAAATCTATTTTTCTTTCTTTTTCTTCCACTTCAAAATTCTGTACAGATTTTCATACCTGGATCCTGCCAAAAGATGCTCTTTTACATACTTACTTTCCAACATTGTGTTGGACAAATGCAAATCACTGAAAACTATCACAGGCTCTTTTTCATGAATTCCTACTCTGTTGCTAGCATCAATTAGGTCAATCAAAGAGCAATTAGTTTAATTAAATCTCTTTCCTCTCCCCCCCCCCTGCACCCCCCTCAAACTTTAATACCATGTGGCAGGGGGAGGTTTGGCTATTGAGCACTTTTTAAAATATGCAAATGTGCTTTGAGACTGTGGGTAACATGGCTGCCATGATGTCTGGTCCTCCTCAGAAGGATCAGATGTCAGAAGATAAACTGAATAAGATAGCTCAATATACCCTCACTAGTCCCTTAGGGTGTTCTGTGTTGTCCCATACAAATGTATTTCTTTCCTTTTTTCCAGATCACATTTTTCATGGAATATTGGACTGTACCCCTCCATTTTATGTGTTGAAAATGCCTATGGGCCCTATATGGGATTTAGAGACATACTATTATTAACCAGGGCGCACTTTGCTGACTAGGGAATTCTGGGAGTTGAAATCTGCCAGGCTTAAGATCTCCAACTTAAAGGTTGGAGACCTCTGTTATAAACTGAGAGCTTATGCACTGGAGACAAATTTCTTGGGTGTCCAATCACACTTGGCCAATAAAGAATTTTCTTTTCTTTTCATTATTAAAGATATTGCCAGAGGCGGAAACTTCATTTTGTCTCATGTCATCTTCGCTTGTATTTTTTTTTTAAATTAAAAGAATTGGCTATGATTAAAAGATGGAACCAGGGAGCCTTATCAGTGCCAAGGAAAGTGCCCCTAGCAGTATTTTGCCTAGTTGACACCCAGGAGAAAACCTTTTCTTCATTTGATTTCCATTACATTCCAAGGCACCAACTGTATTAGAATGAAGCCTGTATATATGTATATAAAAGAACCAAGCCAGACATTAAACACCATTTTATTGGCATATTTGGGATATTCCTCCTCTTTTTGAAAAAGCAAATTGAATTTGTGGGGATTTTTACACATTCTTAACATTATTTTCCACCTAGAAATAATCACCCTTATTCTACTGGCTGCCAAAGTTTGGATACCTATACCTTAAAGTGCATACCAAGAACTGTAGCAGTGGAGACCTATTTGTGATGAGGGGGAAAAGACCAAGTTTCCCTCATGAGGATTTTCTTACTTTGTTATAAAGGACAAGCTGCTTAAGTGCAGCAATTTGTATCCGCTCTGGTTGGAAGGCAAAATAGAAGTCAAGAGACTTGGCCTCTTCTCCCAGAAAAAGGCTCTGAACTGCAACAGGAATACTACAGGAGACTGTAGTTTCTATGCCAAGAGGTTTCAACTCACAGACAGCCTGTCCCTGATCTTGGGCACTGACCTTGAGAACAGATAAGTTTAAATGAGCCTGCAAATTAATTAAATAGTTGTGCAACTCCTTTATATTCATAATTAATAAAAATGTATGCAGCAGGCCTAAGCTAAGTAATTTAAAGATGGAGTAAGCAGATCTGTTTCTGTTCTGCATCTGAAGTTGACTATAGTAGAAATGACAGTGGTCACCAAACTTGGCAACTTTAAGACTTGTGGACGTCAACTCACAGAATTCTACAGCCAGCTTTACAAGTCCACAAGTCTTTAAAGTTGCCAAGTTTGGTGACCTCTGCCCTAGAACCATCAGATTCTACTACATGAGGAACCGAGCACTGAGCAGGGTGTATCAGCTGGGGGGAAAATCCCTGGTCACTTTTGACCACAATGCACATGAGATCATTGAGTTCATCAGAATCAGCTAGATAGCAATAGGGTTTTGCTCTACTATTTACAGGTGTCTAAATCATTGCTTTCATCTCTATAATCATAACCCTAGTGTAAATGGGCTCGGCTGGGTGTTTAAATGTGGTACATCATGACAGTAGCTGGCTCAGCAGTTTCCACCTAGGCACAAATCCATGTTTTTCTCTAGCTAAGGTGGGAGCTGTTATTACTAGGGGCTATGACTGGGCTATAACCTTAGAGTTGTACATTTGACCTTCATGTAAACAGCTGCTGTTCTGTAATAGGTGCCCTCGTTCTAGAGAACAACCACAAACCTGCAATCTACCCAGTAAGTTCTCAAAACAATGCCATCAGCTTGCTCCTACAGATGAGTACACCAGTACTCAGAAAGAACAGAACGATAAAGAGAAGCAATTTAGATAGGGCTTTCTCTAAACTTTGGGCCAAGAAAGTTGAGAAATCTTGTTCCTTACAATATTTAAGACAGAGGTCTTCAAACTTGACAGCTTTAAGACTTGTGGACTTCAACTCCCAGAATTCCTCCTTCAGTCATGTTCCCTCAGGAATTCTGGGAGTTGAAGTCCACAAGTCTTAAAGCTGTCAAGTTTGAAGACCCTTGTTTTAAAGCCCATGTCACACTGCACCAACGGATGCAAAGAGGATGTAAAATGGACAAAAAAGCTTGCCATCCGTTGGTTAACACGATGTACTCACTGCCTCCGTTTTGTTTCCTCTCTATCCGTCCAGCATCCGTTTATTGACGTTTCATCCGCTCAGAAAGTTTTGCGCAGAAAATGTATCCAATGCATCCGTTCTGCATCCTCTAGGCATACAGGGGACATCTGTTCTGCATCCATTACGCATCTGCTATATCTGCTAGGCATCCGCTGTGCATCCGCACAACTAAAATCCGTTCCAGCGGTAAACGGACACAGGGAGGAAGCAGAACGGACGCGCAGCATTAGTAGCACGGATGGAGAAAGGATGAAAGCGGATGCAGCTCATCCGCTCTGCATCCGCTCTGCATCCGCTCTGCATCCTCTACGCGTCCACTCTGCATCCTCTACGCATCCTCTACGCATCCGCTCTGCATCTGCTCTGCATCCTCTACGCATCCGCTCTGCATCCTCTATGCATCCTCTACACATCCTCTACGCATCCTCTATACATCCGCTCTGCATCCTCTATACATCCGCTCTGCGTCCTCCCCACGTCCGTTCCTTTCCATGTTATCCGCTCTGCTTATGCACATTTTTGCCCCTTTTGAGAGCGGATAACAACGGATGGAACATTTTGCTCGTCCGTTGTGTCCTTTTTGCATCCGTTGGGCAGTGTGACATGGCCTTATGGATGACGTATAGCTAAATGGGTAGAATAAATTTATTAGGTTGAATAAATGATCCACCAAGCTTAGCATCTTTTGCCACAGTAACCAGGAAAACACCTGTGATTTTAAGTCCACACACTAGTTTGAAAAGTGATACTCAAATTGGGTGCCCCATTAACTAATATTTGATGGGATGCCGAGTTATATTAGGAATTATATTGGGAATCTGCTAGACAGGCTTCCTGCCCAAAGCCAAATCTACGTTATTGAGTGAGGCCCATTGATCAGATTTTGTCCCAAATAAAAACTTTTACTCCTAAATTGTAATGCAAAAATCTGGATGACTCTTAGTGGGCAACAAAGAGATACAACATAGTTAATCTATCCTACAATCAAATAATCCATCAGAAGATTACAACCCAGGCAAAGTACGCCTGTCCTGAGAACAAACCAGTTTTTCCTAATCCAGTGGCCTGTTAATGCATTTAGTTTGCTTGGGATCTTCAGCCAACTGGAAAGGAGTTCTATTTGTAATCCAAACTGGAACATGCCAATATGAAAAGGGTAATGTTCCGTCCGGAAAAACGCGAGCTAGACCGGGTTCCAACAACAAAGTCTTTATTTGTTAACACAGTGAAGAAACGGAACATTGGCTCAAGCCGCGACAGCCCTTTTATATGTTTCTGTCTGCCGGCTTGTAGCCAATGACAAGCATTTGGTTTTGCCACCCTTGGGCAGCTTCGTGGATTGGTTCCTATTGAACCAATCCCCTTTTAGGTTTTGTTAACCAGTCGGAATGAAGTATTTGGAGTCTACTATTATTTATACAGAACACCCCTCCCCTCTTAGTTCAGTCCTACGTAGTGACGTAGTCGCGCAGGTAGGTGGGGCTTCTTTTGATTCGACTGGACTTGCGCGGTTCATTTCTGTCGGAGACTTCGACCGGTTCGGATGGGGTTGCTGTTTCTCCAGTCTTTCTCCATGGAACCGTCTGGAAGGGTGAGTCAGCCATTTTTCTGCCGCCTGAGTTTCTTAGGGCGGTGGTTTTGCTGCTCCCTCCCGTTTCCTCCGGGCAGGTCAAGCTGGCCTGGCTGGCCCCTTCGAATGGACTCTTCTCACAACTTTCTTCAAACAGTGAGTCTCTTATTTGCTCTTTTTGATTGTTATTGTTTTCGGAGTTTAATTTAAACGGTTCTTTATTCATTTCTCGTATTTCCCCCCCCCCTCCTTGGTTTGAATTTTGTCATTTTTTAATACTTGTGGTTGTGTGTTTGCACTTCTTTCTATGTTTCGGGACCGAAGCTGGTCTATGTGCCGCTTCCATTCCCTGCCGTCGTCTACCATTAGTCGGTAGGACCAGGGGCCTGTTATTTGTGTGATTTGTCCAGGTAGCCATAATGGGTCTCCGGTAAAATTTTTTGCATAAACTAGATTGCCTATTGCAAAAGTCCTGAAATGGGTGGAAGAGTCGGGGGGGGGGGTTCTGGTGTATAGTTTGGGTGCAATCTGTCTAGTTGTGACCTTAGTTTCCTTCCCATCAGTAATTCTGCCGGGGTTTTGTTAGTTGTAGTACTGGGTGTGATATTTTGGAGGGTGAGTAGTCGGTTTATTTTATTTTGGACATCCCCGGTGTCCAGTTTTTCTAAACCCTCCTTGGTAAACCTGACCATTCTCTCTGCCCTACCATTTGCGGCCGGGTGGGCCGGCGCGGTTAGGGCATGTCTTATACCTAGGGAGGCTAGGTATTGCTCAAATTGGAGACTGGTTAATTGTGGCCCGTTGTCGGACACTAGGATGTCCGGTAGGCCATGGGTTGCAAAGAGTTTGTCAAGTTGTTTTGTAATGGTTTCTGTTGTCGTAGATGGCATAATTTTAACCTCCAGCCAATTAGAGTATGCATCTACGACAATCAGGAAATTATGCCCCTTGGTAGGACCCGCAAAATCGATGTGGATTCATGACCAGGGGCCTCTTGGGGTTTTCCAGTCCCTTATGGGTGCTTTTGGCGGGGAAGGCCTGATTCTTTGGCATTTGTTGCAAGAGTTCACCCAGTATTCAATGTCCCTATCTATACCCGGCCACCAGACATAGCTTCTAGCGAGGCTTTTCATTTTAACTATTCCCGGGTGGCCTTCGTGAAGCATACCCAGTACCTTAGTTTGCAATTTGTTAGGAATAATTACCCGATCACCCCACAATAAACAACCTTTTTGGATTGAGAGTTCAGTTTTTCTGGTCCGGAAAGGTTTAAAAGTCTCAGTTTTTTGGTTCTCCGACCAACCTTTACCTACCCAGTTTAGTACGCGGCCAGTCAATGGGTCTCTTGCGGTGGCTTTAGCGACATCATTCGCAGATATGGGTAGATCGGGGCAAGTCTCTATCTGCAATGTGGTCATCGTCGGTGCTGGGTCTTCCTCTGTGGATGGTAATGGTTCTCTGCTCAAAGCGTCTGCATGGGAAATTTGTTTCCCTGGGCGATGTGTCAGAGTATAGGAGTAGGCTGCTAGGAATTCTGACCATCTAGTCATTCATGGGGACAAAATATTCGGTGTGGGCTTGTTTCCTGCCAAGATTCCTAGTAGTGGTTTGTGATCTGTTACGATTTGAAAAGTTCTTCCATATAGGTACTCGTGGAAGCGTTTCACTCTGGCAACGATTGCCAGAGCTTCTCTGTCCAATTGACTGTAATTTCGCTCGGTTTTGGACAGGGTCTTTGAATAGTATGCAACGGGTGCCTCTCTCCCATCCGGCAATTGGTGGCTCAGGATGGCACTGACTCCGAATGGCGAGGCATCGCAGGTCACCGTCAATGGTAGTGTGTTGCTAAATTGAATAAGAACGGTGTTCGATGTTAACAAGTTTTTTATTTTTTGGAAGGCTTTCTTTTCTCTATAACCCCAAGTCCAAATTGCTTTTTTGTCCAGTAGCCAGTGTAATGGTTCCGCTATTGTCGCCTTGTGGTGTAGGAATACATTATAAAAATTTATCAGTCCCAGAAATGCCTGTAGTTCGGTTTTGTTCCTTGGTTCTGGTGCATCTTTAATAGCTTTGACTTTTTTGTCGGTAGGGTGTATACCCTCTCCGTCTATTAAATAGCCCAGGAATTCGATGCTATCCGTCATTAGACAGCACTTTTCTTTTTTTACTTTGAGGCCAGATTCTCTGAATTTAGCTAGTACTTCTTTAAGTCTTTTTCTAAGCTGGGTCGCATCTTTGGCCGAAATTAGGATGTCATCAAAGTATGGCACGACCCCTTTTATACCATTCAGAAGGCATTCCATGAGGCTCTGGAATACGCTTGGGGCTACACTCACTCCAAATTGGAGTCTGTTGCATTTGAAGGCCCCTTTCTGTGTAACTATGGTTTGTGCTTCAGCTGTTGAGGGGTCTACTGGGAGCTGTTGATAAGCTTGCGCCAGATCAAGTTTAGCGAAAATTTTTCCTCCCCCAAGAGAATGTAATAAGTGCTGTACGACTGGCACCGGGTATGCACTTTGTTGTAATGCATGGTTCAGGGTAGCCTTGTAGTCACCACAGATTCGAACCGACCCATCTGGTTTTTAATTGGTGTTACAATTGGCGTCTCCCACTTAGCATGGTCCACAGGCTCTAACACCCCTTGGGCTATTAATTTATTTAGTTGTTCCTCTATCTTTGCTTTTAGAGCAAAAGGAACTCGTCTGGCCTTTAGTCTCCTTGGGGTTACTTGGGGGTCTAGACTAAAGGAAATAGGGGTTCCCCGGTACTTGCCAAGGCAGCCGTCAAAAACGTCCTGGAACTCTTGGATTAGGTTTTCTTCCCAGTCGGTTGCGGCCACCCGGTCTACTCCGGTCATCCCGATGCCCGATGGTGCGAACCATTCGATGGCCAGGAGGCTTGGTCGGTCTCGGTTGACTATTGTCAGTGGTAGTACTTCAATGTGTTGTTTGTATGCGACTCGGAAGTGCCCTAGGCCGACTACAGGAATTCGGTTTCCCTGGTAGTCCTTGAGGGTTAAATTTTGTCTCTGGAGTTCTTTGAGTTTGATATCTGGGACTAGTTGTTTGATGGTGTCCCATGATACCATCAATAGGAAAGATCCAGAGTCTACTTCCATTTCTCAGGTCTTCCCTTCTATTTTTACAATTATTTTTACTTTCTTCCCACTTTCCGTCTGAGCGCTTCCTATAGTGAAGGTCTGATGTGTATTCTCTCGGTTAGTGGCTCACTTGTTCCGCTGCCACTTTCTCTCAGTTCGTTTTGGCTCAGCTTGTGCGGGGGAGTTACTGCGTCTATTTGGGCTGTAATTCTTTTTATTCCTGCAGACTTTCTCGATATGCCCTCGTTTCTTGCAAGCTCTGCAAGTGGCATCGAGAAACCTGCACTCGGCTCGAGGATGGTTTCCTCCACAGCCAGCGCATTCCCACCAATTCCTTTTTTCGCGCTCTTTCTTGTTGGCGTATAGGCGGTGGACCTCGTCGTCTTCCTCCCCTGATTCTGACGTCTTGTCAAAATCTTCGTGGTGAGTGGTGGTGGGAGATTGTTTCTTTCCTCTGGCCAGGCTCGTGTCGTCGCCGCTCGTGTTCATTTGCTTCATTTTGACAGCTGATTTTTTCGCGGCTTCAGCGGCTGTGGCTTCTGCGATGGCTTCGGCTACGGTAATGTTGGGTTTATTTAGCAACTTGCTCTGTGCATTTGAGTCTCTTAAACCCAACACTACTCGGTCCCGCATTGCTTCATCTAAATTTAGGAACTCGCACTCTCCCCCTATTTGTCGGAGGGCTGCTACAAAGTCAGCGATGGTCTCACCTTCCCTCTGGTCCCTTCGGTAAAATTCGTGCCGCTTGATAAGATTTGATACCATCGGAGCGTAGTGAGCCTTAAGCATTCTTTGGAGTTCTGGCCACATCAATTGTTTAACATCTCGGGGCTTCGCTAAAGCCTTGGCCATCTTGAAGACTGTGGGTCCACAATGTGTCAAGAATACAACCCTCTTACGCTGATCTGAGATCTCTTCCATCTCATTGCTTTCCAAATACATCTGGAAACGGTCTACATAGGATTCCCAATCCTCTTTGTTGGGATTGAAAGGTGCGGCCGGCGCATTGTTTCCAGCCATTGTTTTTCGTCTGGATTTATTTGTCGCCGCGTGATCGGTCTCGCATTTAGGACGATCCCACCTTCGTCGCCAGTGTTCCGTCCGGAAAAACGCGAGGTAGACCGGGTTCCAACAACAAAGTCTTTATTTGTTAACACAGTGAAGAAATGGAACATTGGCTCAAGCCACGACAACCTTTTTATATGTTTCGGTCTGCCGGCTTGTAGCCAATGACAAGCATTTGGTTTTGCCGCCCTTGGGCAGCTTCGTGGATTGGTTCCTATTGAACCAATCCCCTTTTAGGTTTTGTTAACCAGTCGGAATGAAGTATTTGGAGTCTACTATTATTTATACAGAACAGGTAATGTAGACAAAAATTAATTCATTGATAAATATAGGTCTATTGTTATAAACCAAAGTTAACTGCATGCAAATGTAATAACTCTTTCAAGTACCTGATTGGCCCTGGACTAAAATGGCATCCTAGCAACAAATGGCATGCTAAAATGGTATCCTACTCCACAGCACCACTAGATTTGCAGGAAACTTTCTGGTCAGAGTCCTTCATATAAAGACAGAGATGGGCAGAATAAACAAGATTCAGGAATTTTAACAGAATGGTTCTGAATTTGTTCCTCTAAAAAGCAAACTATTAATTTATAGTTTGAGATTAGTTAAAGTAACCATCACTGATCCAGTACTTGTGTCTTTTACCATTCAAGTAATCTACCAGGAAACCAAAATTATGAATAATACCACTTTTATTACAAGATTGTGTAACAGAATCTTGGAAGTTTGGATGTGTCTCTCCTTTCCCTACCTTTAAGTTAAATAGAATTAGGGAGGTTGAGTCTGAGATAAGATAAGATGTCTTTTTGAAATTACATTCCTGCTTCAGACTTGAGACCTGTTGTCCATGGTTATGGCTCTTCTTCTTGTTGCTCAAGATTATTTTTACAACTCATTACATCTTGCTTTTTGCCTCCTCAGAGTAACACATCCAATCAACCCTACTGGAACTCCATATAATATTTTAGGCTGACCATAAACCAGAATATTTTCTTTACATATTATGTAAAGGACCTCACCCAAATCCTTATGGTATGCAGCATTAAAAAGCAATCATTTCAGATTTATTCTACACTTCAATATATGGATTTATCTTGCTTCCATCTAGCATAGAATGACCTATTCCTGGGATATCATCTTGACATGCATCTATCTACTTTATTAAACTTTCTGTTTATACAGTATAGGAACAAACTCTACATATTAACAAACATGCATCATCAATCCAACTTTTATAAGTTTTACATATCTATATGTATAAAAGTGAAATACCATTCACGAATCATCTCCAGAATCTCCAGAACCGTAAAGCCTACAAACTTGAAATATAGCACGTATGTTCCCCTTGGCTTCTAGGTGCTCACTAAGAAAGGATTTTTTCAAAGTGATCATCAGAATATTAGTATTTCATGTATTATTATTAATATGCTCTGATGCTAAGAAGTTCTATTCCTCCTCCCCACCTGAAAAGAAATCTGTTCCAAATGCAAAACACAAGCAGAGGAGTTTCAGTTTCAGTTTTAGTTTCACAACAGAATACAGAACAGTTGAGCTAAGCCACGCCCAGGCTTCTTGCTGTCTTCCTCTTGCTGAAACAGTTTCCAAACAGCCCTCAAATTTCTCACACACTGACAGGACGCTATCCAAATGAATACCGATGGATGCTAGTAGGCAGAAACAGAATCCCCCCCCTTATTTTCCTCCCCAAAACCTAAGCCTGACCACATAGTTTCGTAGTGAAACACGGGTATTGAACTAGTTTAGGCTAAAGTTCTCTTTTTCCGGGTGCATTGCTGGACCATTGTTTACAATTGGATCTCCTTTTCCTTATCTTTCCAGAAGAAATAAAATCTTCCCATATAAAGATGACATTCCAGAAACAGTTGTTGACAGTCCCTCCTTTCTCAGACCTGCATAAAACAAGAGGTCTTCTCTGAGGCAACCACCGCTGTTTGCAATTACTGACCTCCAGAGATCTATAAAACTCATTTGTTCCCTTGTGGTTGTAGAAGATGTCTAACAACAGTAATATTTTGTTGAGTTTTCAACTCTGACTGACTTTTACTGACCTCCATCTTGGGAGAGGTTTAGCTTTCTATTGTTGTCTTCTTGTTATTGTTTTTATAATATAGATTTTTATTTCATTGTTGCATGTATATAATATGTTGTAACCCACCCAGAATCTTTTGAGTTGGCAAGGCTATAAAAAGTGTCATTTTCTATTTACTTCAAATATTTGCATGTATTTGATATAGTATTAAAAGCAAAAAATGATTTTTTTAATGCTCTACAGTTAATTTGCTGCAATAGCTGACATTTGATTTATTGAGATTTAGCAACCTCATTAACCAGAAGAAATGCTGTAACTGGCAAATGTGAAACTGAGAGTGCTTTGAAAATTGAATTTATATAGCAGCTTTCAAATCAAACCCTTAAAATGCAAGTTAATATATTGTATGTATTTTTAAATTGTGCTGGAGTAGAAAAGAAAATTACATACAAAGTGTTTTAGCTGTGTCTCTCTTTTTCTTTTCCTCAGTCCATTTGAATTGTGGTAATACCGAAGGATTATGCATGTCCTCAATTGCATAACCTCTTTGTGCTAGATAACAGCTTCCACCTAATAACCACATAACCTGGCCAGGCCCACAGTCTTCCTATCTAATGAATGACCATAAGAGCTGCTTTAAGAAGATCAGATGTTTGTGGGGAACCTAAACACGCACACATCAATATCTGGTCAAATGTGAAGGGAAGTGCTTTGATCTATTTCCAAGCCTTAATTACATAATTGGTTCCAAGTGAAAATATCCCCTTCCTGCTGCTGTTTACGAAATCCAGACACCCAACTTTAGAGTTACTTGAGCAGGTCTGCATTTCACCTTCATTTCAATTTCTTATTCTGAAATAGCTATCTACCAATCATAATGTACAGCAGTAACTTTGTACCACTTTAAAAATGAGGAGGGTAGAGATCCCTCCACCATCCTCACATAAACAGCAAGTAAGCTTGCCTCTAGGAAGGCAGCCTAATTAAGTGAAATTGCATATCAACTGTACTCTGATATTCTCTGAAATGGGAACATGCAATTCTGGTGTTCTGTAAGTATAGACACAACATAATATGATTTATTCCTATATTGGAGCATGCTAAGGGTTTTTAATGGTTTATTGAATAAACCACAAGTGGCAAATTTGCATAATATCCAGAAATCATGGTTTAAAAACTGCAAAGCCTGGGCTTACATTTCATTAAGCAATAGAACATGCATTATTTAAGGCCAATGTATCAGTTCAGACAGTTTCTATTATTCTGACTTGAAGTCAGGAGTATTTTATTTACTGTTCATTTTTGTGCTTATATTGGTTGGGGTTCATATATCCCATTAGGGTATTTTTTTGGCAGTGTGTTTTAAGAACAGCTGTTTGAGATTTATTCACTAACCTGGGGTTAAGCAAATCATGGCTCAGCCTCATTTGCAAAGCTAGTAATTTTTAGATTACAACAAGAAAACAAAATAAAATTGAGGACAATAGAAGATTGTCAATGCTGGTGGATTTTTCTATACCTTAAAACACTAGCTATTTATTAAATTGATACTCCCAAAGCATAATTTGAAATTAGAGCTTTTGATTTAACTGAGGTTTTCACAATCATCCAATGAAAATGTATATGCTGATTCTTTTCACAAATCTTTAATGTGGGATAGAGGTGAGGTAAGAATTAAGTGCAAGAAAAGGGGGCTCTGTAAACCTTTTCCTATCAATAGCCTTTATTTTAACTCTATCAATAGCTTGATATGAGTTTAATTTTCAGCAGAAACATAGACAAAATTAAGTAGGCATGCCTGCCAATCCCCTGCTTACTGTTTTTATTTTTATTTTAATTTAGGATGACAAAATGTAGATGATTACTGCAAATTTGTTTATCCGTATGGGATTTGAAATACATATTTTTCAAATATGTCAGCCGTATAAAGATATGCCAACCAAAATGCTTTGTTGGCTCAATTTGCAAAAAGGAAAGGAAAGGAAACTGAACCCACTAAGATTTATAGAGTCAAAGTTTAAAAAGGAAAGATCACTTTGCTCCAATTTAGCTAAACTTGGGGTCCCCAACCCCCAACAGAGGCCCACTACCTGGTTGCGGCCTGTTCGAAAACAGGCTGCAGGAGAAATGGGCAATCATGCACATGTGAATCTTTGCTCACACAACCGGGAGCCATTGCACATGAAGTTCCATTCATATGAAGGGAGCTATGTGCATGAGCCCCTCCACCAACATGAGTGGAGCTTCGTCTTGATTAAAGAATCCAGATTAAAACAGAAGCGATACAGTAACTCATCAGATGGATTTCTATTTTTGCATTTTTATTATTTGAATACTTGTAATATGATACTGTGTTGTGTATTTTTATTTGTAACAAGCTAAGGGTTAAAAATGAGTAAATGTTCTGAAAGTAGAACCAAAGAACAGGCTGTAATCATTCCAAACATTCTCTTACTTTATTCCCATATATGTTGCTTATTGTCTTGACTTCTAGCAAGGTGAGGGCAGGATTTTGAGACAAGTGTTCTGTTCTAGGACCTACCAAACATAAGAGAAGCAAGGCAATTGCACTGTCCTTCCACCTTGGGAAATACCTGCTGTATCAAATATTATTACTTTTTATTTATTCCTTTTACTGCATTCCTATAGGAATAATGTACTAAGGAATAATGTATCACCTATGACAGGTGTCTAAAGCTGAAACATGTGGTGGCAGGCAAGAGCTAAAAGGGAATGAGCAACATTCACATGTGTGTGTGTCTATACACACACACACACACACACACACATATGAATCAAATGGATTCTCAGTTCTACCACTTCAGTGTATATAAGATTTAGCTCATGCGTATTTAATGTCTTTATAGGATGCAAATGGTATTGCAACATATTCACATACATTGCTTCTGGGTCCTTGGTTGCTTGTTCCAGGCACAAAAAGGATCGTCTATACTTGGAGCTTTATTCATGGAATCTAAGAGAGGTTTATGAACAGATGGATGCAAGAGCCTATCAAAATCTTAAAAAATCAATGACAGCACAATCCAAGCTGGATGAGGATGAAATCAGTGAAGCTTTAACTTGACCTGCATTGACCCCTTTGAAGAATTCTGGGGGCAAAAAAGTGTAGAGGAGCCCCTTCTGCTGCTCCCAACATGCTGAAAGAAACCTCTCATTATCTGCTTGTGTTGTGGTAAGGCTGACACATGGCTCCACTTTGAGAGAATCAGAAGTTCTTATCCTACCATAACTTCCCTAAGTTATCCCATCCATGCAGCCTTACTTAGCATGGAGGAAGCAGTGAACCCACAGAGGAAAAAGAGAGCACAGTCCTTGGGTGTCTCTGCTTACCTACTCATAAATACTCATGGTCATGAGTGAGAGTACCCCACATGAACACAATCTCTCTGCCATTTAGCAGCCATGTGTTATGTTATGGAGGGAGGAAGGGTTGGTTGGTTACATTGTCAGTGTTATCTGTTTTGACCTAAAATATAGTCTTGCAAATAGCTGCCTTTCCTCCAGTGCAGGCTGGGTGTCAAACTCAGGGCCCACAGGTTGGATTTGGCCTGCAGGGTGCTTAGATTTGGCCTGCGGGACTGCCCTGAAAATAGCGAAGGACTGGCTTGCAGTGCCTCTGCCAGCAAAAACGGAGCTTGGAAGGGCTTCACACAGCTCTCCTGAGCTCTGTGTTTTCTGGCAGAGTGTCAGGGGTTGGATTCTACCAGTTCGCACCTATTCGCTAGAACCAGTTGTTAACACTCTAAGCAGTTTGAAGAACTGGTTGTAAGAAGAAATTACTGGCCTAATCCTGTAGGGAAGGCAGGAAGGAAACATTCTGGTGTTGCTTACAGAAACTGCCTCTCCATTAACCCTTATTACATTCTTGGCAGGACTGGACTTCCTGTCTCAGGAACTTCTCTGGAGTTTTTTTTCCCCTCCTTTGCTGGTACTTTGCTTGTGTGGAGTGACCATTCAAAGTTACAATGGCACTGAAAAAAGTGACTTATGACCATTTTTCACACTTACGACTGTTGCAGCATCCCTCAGTAATGAGAGGCCAGGCGAGGAGATGCGTGCCTTGATGTGAGTGATATTGAGTTGGCCACGCCCAGCCAATAACATGATCACCAAGCCATGTCCACCCAGTCACATGACCACCAAGCCACACCCACCAATTAAACCATGCCCACAGAACCAATTGTTAAAAAAATTGAATCCCACCCCTGCAGAGCGCTCAGGCTGCCACAGACACCCCTGAAATGAGTGACATTGAGCTGGCCACACCTACACTGGCCACATCCACCCCGGCCCCCCAAGGTCAAACACAACCCTGATGTGGCCTTCAATGAAGTCGAGTTTGACATGCCTGCTCTAGTGGAACCTGTATATACATAGATGGCATTTTTTTGCCATCTATATTGTTTTGACATCACTCACCAACTCCTTTCCCTCAGAGCATCACACTGCTGTTGTATCTCTGTACGTTACAAAGCTTTCTCCCCATAAGGTCACTGAGTAAAAGTTGGTATATTTCTTAGGGCATCATAGAGGTGATAAGGCCATGCAACTATAAAGGCATGTTTTATTTTACTTTCTCCTGTCAGGGTTCACATACACAGTTAGAAATCCATAATAATAGAGATGCTCGCTTCCCAATCCAGGCACAAATTGCATTAAATTAATCCCTTGGTGCCCTCTTGTGGGAGAAAAAATATTTCCCAAGTGTTGATTAAAAATAACCAGGGGAAACCTTTCCATTTGTGAGAAACAGAAGGAAAAGCAGAAGGGCGAGAAAGAAAAAGAAGGGATCGAGAATAGTTTCCTTCTTATTGAGAAAAGTAGTAAGTAAAAAAAGGAGGCAAGAATCAAAGAGAAGTGATCCCAAATGGATGCCTTGGGGGCGGGGGGGGGAGTTACAGTATTAGAAAGGCTCAAATACCAAAATGCTTTTGGCATATAATTTCTCTGTTATGTGCTTTGATGTCTGCTCTTTCTCAATTGCTAAAGTACTTGAGAATCTCCTATAACCACACATGTACATTACTCTAAGCTTAGCCTAAGAGGATACAGTAATTGATTGCTTACATACTGTTGAGTTGGTGTCTACTCTCAACAATCACTCAGACCATTTTCAGTATGATAAGTCCCCAGTCCGGCTCTCCAGGTTTCCAGTGATAAACTTTCACCTCGGTAATCAAATTCATCCACTATGCTGCTGGTTGTCCTTTTCCGATCCTCCTTTTCACCCAAATTATGGACTTCTCAAAAGAGTCAGGTATAATTTGGTATAACATATCCAAAATATGATAAGTTGAGCTTGGAGAATTTTGCATTCTCTAAACTCAAATTATCTGATTGTTTTTTTCTCTAATTCATTGGTTTGTTTTCTTGATTATCCCTAGTATTCTTAGGAGTCTTCTTCAACACCAAAATTGGGAAAACATACTATTTCTATTTGACTTCTTCAACTTTCACTTTCCTAATGTTTCAGGGGGAAACCATTGCTAGCATGATTTTAATCTTTTTTAGATATAGGCACATCATATCTGAGGGTCTTTTGAGTTTCCCATCCTATGGGTGAGTTTTGCATGAGGACAATGAAATGTTCTAAGAACATTCCACAGCTTGACATGGTTGGCATAGTCAATATAATCAAAGGCCTTTCTATAATTAGAGAAGCACATATCTTTGAGTAATCTTTGTCTTCCTCAGTTACATCGTGTGCATGAACAGTAATGTTTTTTGTTCCCTGGCATTTTCTAAAACCAGCTTAAATATCTGATATCTCTTTCCTTGTAGAACTCTAATTGGTGTTGTCCAATCTTCAGCATTACATCAGCTAATACTGGCATGTCAAATTGGGGATATAGTATGATAGATTGCACATTCTACTAAGCCCTTTTTTTGATACTGGAAAGCAGATTGACCTTTTCCAATCTATTGTCCACTACCTAACTCTTTAGATTTGCTAACATAGTTTGGTTAGAGCCTTTACCAATTGCTTACCATATTTCAGTGGATATTTCATCAATTGCTATAGCTTTCTAGCTTGGAAATGAAATGACCAGAGTGCTAATCTAATTTCATCTTCTAACCCTTGTGGCTCTTTTAAATAGAAAATATCTTCTAAGGCAGGTTTGTCAAACTCGCATCGTCATGGCATTGTCACATGACATATTGGGACTTTTTCCCCTTTGCTAAACTGGGCAGGGGCGGGACCAATATGTGACCCATCTGGCCTACAGGCCATGAGTTTGACACCCCTGTTCTAAGGTATCTTGTATTCTGACATCTCTGTTATACAGAATGCTCTTCCATCTTTGTTTGGTCTTCTTTGAGTCCTTTGAGTTTTAGATCCAGGAAACTACAAACCAGTCAGCCTAACATCAATGCCTGGAAAGGTCCTGGAAAAGATAATCAAGCAACACCAAGAAGCAAGCAATGTTATAACCAGAAGCCAACATGGATTTGTCAAAAACAGATTACGCCAAACAAACCTTATTTCATTCTTTGACAACGTAACTAAATTTGTGGATCAACAAAATGCAGTGGACATAATATATTTGGATTTCAGTAAGATTTAACAAAGTAGATCACAACCTGTTTCTTGGTGAGCTAAAAATGTGGGATAGACAGCATCACCACCAAATGGATTTGTAATTGGCTGACAAACTGCATTCAACATGTAGCCTTTAATGGAACTACATCTACATGGAAGTAAATAAGCAGTGGGGTGCCCCCAGGGTATTTTTTAGGCCCAGTACTCTTTAGATTAACTGGTCATCTTCTAGGTCATCCAGTCCAACCCCCCCACCCAAGCAGAAGATCCTATACCATTTCTGACAAATAGCAGTGCAATCTCTTCTTGAAAGCCTCCCACAACTTCCAAAGGCAAGCTGTTCTATTGATTGCTTGTTCTATTAGAAAATTTATCCTTATTTCTAGGTTGAATCTCTCCTTGATCAGTTTCCATCCATTATTCCTTGTCTGGCCTTCAGCTGCCTTGGAAAATAGCTTAACCCCTTCCACTCTGTGATAGCCACTCAAATATTGGAACACAGCTATCATGTCTCCCCTGGTCCTTCTCTTCATTAGATTAGCCATGGCCAGTTCTTCATATGTTTTAGTCTTCAGTCTCCTAATCATCCTGGTTGCTCTTTTCTGCACTTTTTTTTAAAGTCTCAATATCTTTTTTTATAATGTGGTGACCAAAACTGGATGCAGTATTCTAGATGTGGTCTTACTAAGGCTTTATAGAGTGGTATTAGGACCTCACTCGATCTTGATTGTATCCCTCTGTAAATGCAATTTAGGATTGCATCTTCAACATGTTCATAAATAATTTAGATGACAATAGAAGAGGAACTCATCAAATTTGCAGATGACACTAAACTGGCAGAAATAGTCAACATCCCAGAAGATAGACTCAAGATCCAGTTGGATCTCCAGAGACTTGAATCTTGAAGAATTCCTTTCCTTTTCAAGAGCTTCGAGCCTCTTATTCATTGTTGCTTTTTTCTGCACTCTTTCTAGTCTTTATATCTTTTATATAACATGGTGACCAAAACTGGATGCAGTATTCTCAGAGTAGTCTTACTAAGGTAAAAAAATAGTATTAATATGTCCCATGACCTTGATTCAGGAATTGGGTTTTGTCAATGAAAAGGACTGGAGTGACATGATAGCAGTGTTCCAATATTTGAGGCACTACCACAAAGGTTGAAAATAGATTCACACCAGAAGACAAGACAACAATAGATGGATGGAAACTAATCAAAAAAAGAAGCAATCTAGAAGTAAGGAGAAATTTCCTAACAGAACAATTAACCAGTGGAATGGCTTGCCTTCAGAAGTTGTAAACAGTCCATCATTGGAGACTTTTAGGAAGAGACTAGACAGCCACTTGTTTGGGATGGTATAGAATCTCCTGCGTGAGCAGGGGTTGGAGTAGAAGACATACCCCAAGCTCCCTTCCAACTCTTATTCTAAATACACTGGTTAGTTATTATCCATTGGCATTCTTTAGCATGCCAGTTTGAGTTTGGTAATCATTTGGAAGTATTTCCTTGTTTTTCTCCATTTCCATCTTTACATCTTTAGTGTCTTTACAGAAATCATTGTAATATTGCTTGTTTCTTCTAAAAGCTTTGCTAAGTTCCTTCTTGAGGTCATTTGTCTTTCTTGGCTGTGGCCTCTCTTCTTAGCATTTTCCACCATTTGTTCTGACTTCGTTTGTTTGCTTTTTCTCTTTTTCCTAGTCTTTGGCAGTCACTCTCACCTTCATCCTTAACAACTCTAATTCCACAATTCCCCTGTTTAAAAAAGGTTAAGGACTTCAAAGTGACTGCTAATGTTCTTCTTTAAAATGGTGGATCGGGTGTATGTTCAGTACAATATTGGGAAAACTGCTTTGCTTTGTTTTTCCACTTTAGCTTGACTTGGAACTTGCAGCTGATGTTTCCCAGCACCCCTAGGCATATCTTTGCTGTTACAATTGGATTCTTCCATCTCTTTGTCCCAATAATATAGTCAATTTTATTTGTGTACTTCATTTTGGTGATTGTCCATGTACATAGGTACAGATTTGATTGCTTGAAGAGCGTTAACAATGAAGAAATCATTAGGTTGGCAAAAATGTACAAATTACAACTTTGGCACTCTGGTATCAAGTACTCTTAGCATTTACACATACATTCCTTACAAATTCAATTCTTTATAAGGATCAGTGAAGAGGTTTTTTTTTTCTCTTCCTCCACAATGTTCACAAGATTGGGAGGAACAAGAATTCTTATTGTTCCCCTAATCTTTATCCTGGCTAGCTCTGTTTGTTTCCACCATATGAAAAAAGATTCCTCGGAGAAAGACAAATAGTTACAAGACTTCATCTTTCCTTCTAGTGACCAATGCTTTCAGCTAGAAGCTCTCAAGAAACTTAAGCAGCATAATATTGTTCCATGAAAGCCAATCACATATTGGTAGGCTACACAGGACTGCATAGATGGCTCTGGATTTCACTTCATATCATCATGTGAGGATTGGTAAAACTATAAAACAAGGGTATTGTAAGTCCTATAGGGTAGACCAAACTGAGAAGCCAATGCTATATAATAAAAAAACACTTTTGTTATATTAATTTAGGACAACTCTAGTGACCAAATCTTGCAAATCTGAACATGCTTCCCTTAATTTGTCTCTTTGTGAATTAGTCAGGGGGTCTGTCTGAGGTGTTTTCTCAAATCAGTTTCTTAGAATGGGCTTAAGCTGCACTTGTCTGATCATTGAATTGGTAAAAGATCTTTCCATTGTCCAACAGGGCCATCCTCTAATAATATTCAGTCTAGATCTTATCCATGCATCTTTAACTATAAATATAATACAATTCAGCTCTAGCATTTCTAATTCTCCAAGAACTATTATTAGAGATCAATCTGCAATAAATTTCCCATTTATTGATACAAATAAGGATAATTTATCTGTTTTTAGTCCTAAAGGTTTTCCATCTCTGTTATTAGATGTAATTACCTCAAGATAATTCAATGCACATACTTTCAGGGAGGAAAAAAAACGTTTGTCATTTAACCATTCTACTTGAATGAACAATAGAACGAAATGAATAATTGCTTACTGATCAATATTAATTGCACTTGTAATCACTTCTTGAATCACACTTGAAAAAATGAGTTAAATAACTTTATTATTGTAAAAAGAAATGGCAGCCCAAAGAGGAATAAGGGAGTTTGGGGGATTGGATAGAAATCTCTGCTGTCCTATTAAAACATAGTAAAGATCCATTAATAAGTAAAGCACAGCACCTCTATCTCTGGAGAATCAGTTCATAATCCATCGTAAGAGACCTCGATAGGACCAAGCAGCTGGAAATGACCATGGGAGTATCAGGAAAGACAGGATTCCTCATTTTCAGGAATACTTGTCGAGTGTAGCAAGGAGTGGTGGGATCTTCTGAAGCCATAGCCTGGTGCTAGATGCCAAGGATCTGCTACAAAGAAGTTGTAGTCAAGTGCTAGGAACAATATTGACCATCAAGAAGAACCTGGTCTGAGAATCCAAAGTGGACTCAGCCTCTCTAGCACATTATTCTGATTTCAACTAGATTACCTGGATGCCCCCATACCCTAAACAGCTTGGCAATGTTTGCTCTCTTGGGATTCTGTGGCAGGCGATGGGCACCTTCCTTCCTGTCCTTCTGCTTTGGGTCATCCTTTGTCAATGTTCTTCCTGTACCCACTCAAATACATAAACTGAGCTCTTTGCGCACTGTGCATTTCCGGCACTGAACTACACAGCACCAATGAAAGCGGCAGAGGCAGTTTTCTTCCAGGAGCAGCGTCTCCTCTCGGTGACCCCGTCCACAGCACAGCAGGTCACAGCCACTCATGTCCATGGCAGTGCTATTGCACACTCGCCCACGTGTGCCCAATGAACCCGTCTTGCGGTTAGCAATGCAGAAGTCAGGTGAGTCGGCAGAATAGATGAGGTCCTGCCGGTCAGGGGGTTTCATGTTCCGACCCACGGGGATGAGTGTTTTGCCATCGTTGCCACCCATCACTTTAAAAGCCCCGTTAAAACGTTCAAGCAGGCGGTCACCCACTTCCCGGAAAGGAGGCATCTTCTTCCAACAGGTGCGTAAGGCACAGGAACCTGAAAGGCCATGACACTTGCACTCTGTCCGCATGTGGTTCTTCACTGCCTGGAAAAGGGGGCGGGGGGAGAGCCACAATAAGTAGGGAACAAAATGGCAATTGCAAGATTAGTAAGATCAGAGTGAAATCTCCTAGCTGATTATTTTAGATAAGAAGTGAGAACAGGCAAGGAGACGGAAAGTTTCTTCTAAGGTTACATGGGTACATTCTTTTCCTTAAAAAGATATTGTATTTCTACCTATTGACACCACAACAGCTTGTAAAATATGTGGCAGCTAACGCTTTAAACATTGACGTCCCACAGACAAACCTAGCTGGTCAACTTCAATACCCAAAGCAATTTTATATGGATCCTAGCAAATGTTAATTGCACTTTTCGATTTCTTTTATATTCAGTTTTATTTGCAAAAAAAATATGTTAGATCAGTTGTTATTTCATATAAGAATGACCGTATTACTATTTAAGCTGTGTTTTATAGACACTGTTTCTTAATATCTTACAAGAAACACAATTATTTTCCTGACTTCTGAGCTGACAAGCTTCATATAGTTAAGCTTCATATAGCTAAGTATTGGAAGTATTAATTAATGATGCCAGTCAGCTAGGCTGTGAAAATCAGATTATTGTCCTCAGATTAATGTTTCAAGAATACAATGATGCCTGAAAATAATAAATTGGCACTTCCTGTGTTACATTTTTTTAAAAGAAAGAAAAATGAGAGTTAACTTATGTTATAGCATCATGCTTCTGAAATCTAGATAATAAAAAATTGTATTTTGGAAGAATCATTCATCATCATCTGATACAGACTAATTTTAGACGGAATACACTATCCAAACAGCTCTTAAATATGGGAGCACATATTTTAACAGTCCAATATTCCTATCATCACATCAGAATCTGTTGTGATAAGGTTTTGCCAAAATCCATCTGGAGATCTTGTTCACAATGGGATTTGATCCAAGTTCTTAAATCACACTTTCAAACCTTAGCTATTATGTTCCAGAAACTTCCTTTAATGCTTTATATTTGTTCCTGTACTTTCTCCTCCCTCTGCATGCAGTTACTCAACTGCAATAATATCCATTTTTCAAACAGAAGTGATAGTTCTGTGGCAAGCAAGAGAGTTTCCTTGTTCTGACAGGGAATGTGTTTTCACTGGTGATCTAAAGCTGCTGCTTTTGAGCAGAGCATTCTGCTCTGTAGAATGGAATTAAAAAATGACACACACACACATGCATAAAATTACTTCTCAAAATTATGTAGAGGATCAGAAATCCAGCAGTGTAAAGGAACATTCGGTTACGAGATCTAGAACATATAAAATTGTCTACATATAAGACAAGATGGAATAGAAAAGGACCTCAGAGAAGGATATGACCAGACAAATAAGTACATCTTGATTAAAGACTATATGAAGCCACTGGGAGAAGTAATCTTCCAATTCATAGTGATATCATCCATATGCCATTATATTTTCTGCCCTGAATTGAATGAAAAAATGCAGTGGAAATGCTAAGGCCATCAGGACTTGATTGGGAAAAAGCAATGAATGCTCAGGCTTTCAACTCAAACATAATGGAGTGACTCTTACTTCAGAAGCTTACAGATTTTAATGTTACCCCAACTTTGTGGCACCTTTATTGGCACCTACATAATTGGCACCTACAGGACTTGATTGGGAAAAAGCAATGAATGCTCAGGCTTTCAACTCAAACATAATGGAGTGACTCTTACTTCAGAAGCTTACAGATTTTAATGTTACCCCAACTTTGTGGCACCTACATTGGCACCTGAAATAGGTTGCATAACAGGTCATAGTCATGGTACACTTCTGTATGTGACAACTAGAAGGGAATCTACTAATTACTTTTGTCAACATATCCTACATGAAAAGTGTAGATATAGAAGGAGGCAGAGCAGTCCATCAGCAGAGGTTTCCACAGAAAATAGGATGAAGAAGCAACACGGCCCTTACCAGTCTCCCTGCTTCATTGTTGTGCAGGTCAATAAGAGTCCGAATGTCACTTTTGCCACGCTTGCGCTTAGCATCCATGAACTGCCGGGATTTCTCATAGCCAAAGTCAACATCATCCCCACAGCCACCCCATTCCCAAGCAGAGCTCTCCGATCCCGTGATGGCGGGTGGCAGAGGAGGGGCCCTGCTCCGAGTGGCCTCGCAGCCACACTGCAGCAGATCGCCCATGCTGCAGGCCTGGGTGACCGCATGGCTAACACCAGCTGCCGTGATGGCATAGACAAAGGCTGTCTCCCGAATATCTGTTTTGTAAGTTGAGAGAGGGAAAGAGAGAGATGAAAAACACATTAGGCAGAGTCGTCTTTCAAAATAACCTTAATGGCCAAGCAAATCAAGAGGTACTGGCAGGCCATGTCATCATAGGCAACAACAATTCAGCCACTGAAGCAGAGGTGGTATTCATCAAGTTCTGACCAGTTCTGGAGAAACAGTAGCGGAAATTCTGAGTAGTTCGGAGAACTGGCAAATATCACCTCTGACTAGCCCTGCCCACATATATTCTCGGTCTCCCAAGTCCCAGCTGATCCGCTGGGTCTTCTTTTGTTGCCCTGCACAGGAGAACGGAGCTGGAAAGCAGGTTAGTGGGGTGGCCAGGGAATGGGATTTTGCAGTAACCTTCCCCTACCATGCCCACCAAGCTACACCCACCAAGCCACATCCATAGAACTGGTAGTAAACATTTTTGAATCCCACCACTGCACTGAAGGCTTCTCATACAGTATTACCTGTCGTTGCTTTTTCTTGGCTGTTACTTAAAGAAAACCTACTTATTTAAGGACAGTTTTTGGCAAACACAACAAGGCATAGTATAGCTCTAGTTCAAAAATGTACATTGGCATTTACTCATCCTCAGCCATGATTAGACTTGGAGACTTTATTGTCACTTTGAATGTACACTATTGTCTTCCATTAAAATGAAATTTTGTTGCATACAGCCCTCAAAGGATCACCACCTGCAATATAGACTACATAAACAATGATGATTTTCCTTCATTCTTTGTAAAATAATACATTTTCCCACTCAAAATGCAACATAGATATGGTATGTACATTTTATCGCTTTCCCTGCCCTGTTTGGAATGGTGTGGTCATGTGATCAGACCAGTAGGAAGAGCCTGTATCCTGGGGAGACTGGACAATAAATATCATCAGCTCTTCTTTTGCCAAATGGTATTCTTAGGGCAGGGTCTCCAAACATGGCAACTTTAAGACTTGTGGACTTCAACTCCCAGGGTTCCGGGAAAATCCATAAAGCTGCCAAGTTTGGGGAGCCCTGCCTTAGAAAGGAAAGGCTCATAGAACAATTCCCAACCATTGATTGAAAGTATTAGTCAATGCTACTGATGTGGACAGGAAGCAATGCTGTCGTAAAACTTGCTATTGACATTACCAAGTCCTATCTCCATGGCATCTGTTACATTGGCTGCTGGTTGGTTGTCATTTCTGGCTCTCAGCGAGCCCCTTTCACCTGCCAATAAGAAAACCAATCAGCAAGCCTACATTGCTTGGCGAATCTGCCAATTTAGACAACATTTGGCAGCCAGTGGTGACAACAAGCAATGCAGAAGCAAGATAGGAGTTAATGATGCAACCAGTCAATCTTACAACAGACATTCTTCTGGGTCCACACAAGAAAGGATAGATGATACTATAGCTCAATTGTGGGGAACTGGACAATGTGACAAGGGAAAAAATGGGCTAGAGATAAGATGAAACCAACACTGCATAACCAAGGAGGAAAACCGAGCTTCTCAGGACATGATTTTAGTCGTTCTGGGTATGCATCTGCCAATCAAAAGGACCATTCAACACTAAATGCCAATCATCATCAGGAAACTGGAATGCACAGTCATCTCACCTACCCTTGTTTGTTAATAAGGCCCCCTGAAATAGTTAAAACGGACTTTTCCCCCCAAGTAAATACACATCGGACTGCACTCTCCAAAGATAGTTCTGGAAAAGGGAGGAGATAACGGGACCGGCGAATGGATTAGCCCGGCTCTTTGTGGAGATCCTAGTTTTAAACCAACTGGTGCAAGCTTGGTGCTGCTCCTCAAAAGGCAACACGTTGGAAGGCAGAGGGAATCTTCCCACCAAACAGGACCCGATGCTGCTGCATGAAAAGCCCAGAACAGCCTGTTGCGCCAGTTCAACAAAATCGCTTTCGTTAGCAACACAGTAAACAACACAGCAAACCCCTTCCCATCTCAACAAGCTGGGGTTTTTAAAAAAAAAAAAAAAAAAATATGACGGGGGCGCCAGTCGCCCCTCCGCCGCGGGACACGAGTTCCAAGCATCCCTCGCCATGCTGGGACCTGTCCCAGCCACAGTGGGGCGCGGGGAAGGAAGGGTGTGTGTGTGTGTGTATTTCTCTTTGGCTCTGCTCTATTCCAGCATGAGGCGCCTCATGGCCGAGGGCTCCGTCTCCTTTCCCCCCCACCCCCCACCCCCTCTCCGCCGCAGTCAGGGGCTGCTTGCACCGGGGGCTGCAACGCTGGGAGGCGGTTTCAAGTAACCGAGTCGTCGCTTTCGTCTGGAGCTCCTGGTCCACACATCTCTGCGGGGGTCCAATGGGTTCCCCCCCCCCCCGTCCCTTCCGTGTCCCGCCAAGAACGGGCGCCATTTTCTCCCTGGGTATATCTCCCACTGGCTTGCTCGTCCGTGGGTTCAAGCACCGGTCCTGAGCGCCTGGAAACACCCGTCGCCAGGGCTGCTGTGGCTTTCTGGCTCTCATGCCAGCTTGGTCCTGGGCTCGGCCCCGCCGTTATTCGTGAACTGACGAACGAAAGTGAGCCTTTGCCACTCTTCCTGCACCTGTTGCAGGGCAATATTCTATTCTGCCCTCTTCTGCTTGCTGTTAACTTTATCCCATGAGGCAACACAACACACACCCTTCAGTTCAACGTTGCCTTTGGGGAGACGTTCCCTGTCGTGCTCTGACTTCCTCCCGGTTAGACTCTTTGGTTTTACGCGTGGAAAAATGCCTCGGATCGAGGAGCGATCGCCGGCAGGAGGACAAAGAAAGGTGAGGCTTTCTTTGCCCTGAGAGCAGAGGTCTCCAAACTTGGCAACTTTCAGACTTATTTTATTTTTTTTTAATATTTATTTATTTTGTCAAGCACGCATTTGATCATATGGATAACTGTAAACATGATTATTAATACACGAAATAGATACGAATAAAAAGGAAAAGTAAGACAGGGTTGGCACGCTTATGCACCACCCCTTACAGACCTCTTACGAATGGGGTGAGGTCAACAGTAGACAGTCTGAGGTTAAGGTGTTTGGGGTTAGTGGAAGAAACCACAGAGTCAGGTAGAATATTCCAGGCATTGACCACTCTGTTGCTGAAGTCATTATTTCCTGCAATGGAGTTTTGTGCTGTTTACTGAGTTTGTATCTATTGTGCGCTGTTGAGGTTGAAGCTCATTGAGGTAGGACCATGCTGGCTGGAGAATTCTGGGAGTTGAAGTCCACAAGTCTTAAAGCTGCCAAGTTTGGGACCCAGCCTTAGAGTGAGGGGAAGGGGGGGTTATTCACTGTGAAGGTGCCAGAGAGGCTCCCTGGCCATATTTATGGCCCATTTCTGCTTTCTCAGTTGCTGGGAAGTCTGAGGAAGCTCTACGGACATGTAGGAGCAGAGTCTTTGAGAAGGAGGAGGGGGCAGTAAATCTCTCCCAGACATGGATGCATTCTTGGGCTTTATTAAAAGCTGCTGTGCTGTCTGGGAGCATCCATAATTGCTTCATTACAAGGACAGGGAGACATGTCACAGCAGTAAACCTTCGGCCTCCCGCCCCAAAGCCCCGGCGATGCCTGTACCTCTCACGCTCTCACACTGCCAAAGAACAAAGCACAACCTCTTAGGAGCAACATATATCTGTCGTCTCCACTCAAAGAAAAAATGGTTCTTGGTCTTCTCCTAGCAGCAAAGGTTTATCCTGCGTTAAATTCCTCCTCCTCCTCATGATCAAGGGACTCTGTGGCTTGATCAGATACTCAGATCCACCGTCCCAGCAGCATTGTTTCATTTGTTTCTATCTTTTCCTCCATAGATTTCAAGGTGCCATTCATGGATCTCTACTTTCACGCACACGCATAAACCTCATCTTCTCCAGTTCCGTTGGAGGTAAATAAGAGAAGGAGGCTAGTCTAAGAGCACCCTCATAATTTCATGTGTGAATGGAGATTGAACCCAAGGAGTTCTAATCTAACTCTAATCAAGAATAGTGCCCTTCGTGTTTTCATACAGCTTTCATATATCCTAGCAACCTGGCTAAGAATTCAAGGTTATGAAAACTGTTCTGAACTTGTCAAAGGCACTCCTGATTTCCACCAAATGGGCTGTGCTAAGATGATTTGAGCTGGACAACACAATATTTTTTTTGCAGGAAGCAAAAGGCAATGCAGAATCCAATTCTATTTTTAAAACAATACAATGGTAACTGAATTTCAGAAGTCTTTATCAAATAATTGTATGAAGATTAAGTGATTTTTATGATTCACTTTGTATCTTCATATTAATAAAATGTAGTTGTACATGCATGCTTGCTTGGTTTGTGCATGCTTCATACATACACATTGCAACAGGGATCATGTTAAAAGAGCCATTCCTTCCCTTTATATGATGAAAGGGACACAATAACTGCAGGGTTTTTTAAATTTAAAAAAGAATGAAAAAAACCTTGTAATTAATTAAATGTTGTCAATTAATCACATTGGGTAAGGCTTAAATAATTGTTTTCAGATTAGGGAAACAAAACTTCTAATACTCTAATTGAATACACCAAAAAAGGTGAAAGTAATCATGTGATATTATGTTCTGGGTATATCTTATATGGATGCATATCAGATCTAGAAGTGTTATCCTACATTGCTTATCAGTAATGTCTAGGTCTCTTTGACCCTTAGCTATGTTTTGTTTGTTTGCTTCTATTTTTATAGGTCTCAAGTGCCACACCAGATTTTTCTGACTATCCAATTGATCAGCCTGCACCTGAATCAGGGGGACAAATTACTACTTCTCAATTAATAATAGAAAAGAGGAAGAAGATAAAGCTTCACCCATACTAGTGACCATGCACAAGGTTAGTGGCTTCTGTAATCTGGAAAAGGATCACTGGCAGCAGAAGAAAAATTAAAATGTCTGCCCTTCCCATTAGTGTAGTGTTGTGTGTGTGTTGGAAGGGGCACACAAGTATCAAAATGCTGTAATCTTAACATAGCAAACAGCCTTCAGATTGCCCAGGTCTACTTCTCAACTAGGAGTAATGCTTTCTAGATTTATTTAAATGCTTTCTGGGTTCACATTTAAACTAGACCTACATTTGTAGGCCTCAGTTTAAGTCTTCTCTTGGAAGCCTGTAGACACAGTCCCTCAGTGTTTTAACGGAATAATTTAAATAATATAAGAAAAATTGCTTGACATTCTGGATGTAGATCAATATGGAGGCCTAAGTGTTTTGTATTTCCAATGATCCTGAAATCCAATACTTAAGATAAAATGAGTTTATAGATAGGTCAGTTAGAATTGCTACATTGCCTCTTTGTTTATAAGTGGTACTTGGAGAGGAGGACCAAAAGGGAATTTCAATGCTGTAGGGTAAATTGGGGAATAGGGAAAAACAAATAACCTGGAAGACAAAAACTAGATGTTCTACTATAAACACAAAGAGAGATTTTTCACCTTTACCTATGTGTCTTAATTAAATGAACACCTGTAAGAAGTTCATTGGCTTCATTTCAGAGAAATATTTTTTATCATCTGGGGGTATGGTAGGATGTGAGATGATATTATGGTCGTAACATTCAAATGGATTTTTTTCTATGTGTCAAAACCAGGAACAATTTCACACAGACACGAAGAAGCTTTATGCCTAATTCAGACCCTTGACGGAACTGAAAAAATATAAAAGAACAGAAGTTTTAAGCAATGGATGGGGCACCATTGGGCACAGCTGAAATTGTATTTATATGGCATGGACTGGGAGATACAAGGAACAGGTGAATCTTCAAGTGAAGGCCCAGCAGGACCCAAAGGGAGATCTGCTAAGCAAACTGGCAGGGGGATATTATTGCAGCTTGAGTGTGTGTGTGGGGGGGGGTGTTTTACAAATTACACATCAGTGGGGCTAGTTTGACAAAGGTGCTCAGGAAAGAATTTTTTTTTCCTATTTCTGTTCACTACCCTGAGCTAAAACAACTGAAAACAGCTGTGTGAGTCAAGGAGAGAAATAGATAAAACACTTCTTTGAAAAGAGGCTCCTTTTGGAAGTGTGAATGCAGTTTGTTAAGCTAAGGCCTCTGTACTGGAAATAGTACACAAAATAATAAACATCACTATAATTTAGAGGAGAACAGTGCATGTTATGACTGGAGAGTTCCTGTTTCCCACACGCCAATAGAAGCACTAAATCAATCCCAAATCCTAGAACTATCTGAATAGCCCAGCTCAAAGTATGCAGCAAGGATTCAGTAAACAGGTGTGTTCATCCCATGTACTGCCCAATTTAATTTCAAAGCAAACAGAGAAGAGTTGCAAATGTATTCTGTCACACACACACACACACACACACATTCAACACACACACACACACTCAACACACACACACACACATGGAATCATCTCCAGCTTCTATCCCACTGGCAATTTTGGTCACCTCTAAAATATAGGCTGTCCTCTCTTTTTTTCTCTCTTCAATTGTGAGGACTATTTGGCTGAAAAAAATCTTTTATGGACAAAATAAATGCTTTCTACACCCACCCACCCACCCTCTATTCTGGAAGAATCCCAAAGAACAGTGGTCTACTTAAGCAACAAAGCCTACCCCACTCACCCTGCTGTAGGATCTTTCCAAAATATTTGCTATGGCTGGTGCAGTTCCAGCGACGAAAACGGAATTGGTACTGGCACTCCCGGACACCCAGTCTGGCTCCTTTGGCAACTTCTTGTACAATCTCAGGTTCCGTCTGGCAAAGCTCAGCCTGTTTCCCTGCCAGGCGCTTGGTCTTCCGACAGATGCTGTTGGGATCCATGACCAACGGGCTGCCCACTGCCCTGGAAAGATTGGAGGAAAGAAACACTCTAGCTGCATCGAAATTAATAGGTTTAAGCCTGTTTAATCCACAGTTCTTTAGGGGTTTTCTATAAATTAATTATGAAATTAATCACTGAACATATGCCAGGATGTTCCCAAAGGAGTAGCATTCTGTGCTGTGTGTCCCAGGACTTCTCAGTTTAACATTCTCTCTGACTAGAGCCAGTTCTGTGAATTTTGGCACCCTAGGCAAAGTTGTATTCTGCCCTCTTCCATTGTCTCCTCTTCCATTTTTTTTAAGGATTTCAAAAACGCACACTGTGGGTTATTTTTCTTTGAGATTTTGAGCATGATACTTATGATTTTTAGGCCAAGATATATTTTTTCTTTTCGCAGAATTTTCACCTTAAGCCCATGTCACACTGAACCAACGGATGCAAAGAGGATGTAAAACGGACAAAAAACCTTGCCATCCGTTCGAAAACGTAATGTACTCACTGCCTCCATTTGGCTTCCTCTCTATCCGTCCAGCATCCGTTTATGGATGTTTCATCCGCTCCAAAAGTTTTTGGCTGCCCAAAACTTTTGCGTGGAAAATGTATACAGTTCGTCCGTTCTGCATCCGCTACGCATCCGCTAGGCATCCGTTACGCATCCGCTATATCCGCTAGGCATCCGCTGCACATCCGCGCAACTCGCATCCACCCGGACGCAGGGAGGAAGCGGAACGGACGCGGAACGGATGCAGAACGGATGCCTAGTGGATGCAGAACGGAAACAAAGCGTTTAAAACGGAAAAAACGTTCGCAGAGGGGACCTATCTCGGATATTAAGGATGTCTAGAGGATGCCTAGAGGATGCCTAGAGGATGCCAAGCAGAAAACCTATACTGCCTATAAAAAGGGGCAGCAACTCGCCTGCATCTCACTTTCAGAACAGCAGCCCAGCGGTGCAGACCTCTGCAGCCTTCATCTGCCTCTAGCTCTTCCACAGCATCCAGTCATGTCCACCGTGGATTGTAACAAAGTCCTTTCGGCAGCCACCATCGTTCTGCAACAGTGCGAAGCCATCTACAGGTTCTGTGAACTCTACTGCGAGAAGAAAAGGAGGCACCCAAAAAGAGTCTGGGTCCGAAGATGGTTCGCCAGAAGAGCAGAGGACGGACTGTACAACAAGCTGATGGTGGAGCTCAGGAGCGAAGACACTCGGGCGTTCCAGAACTTCATGAGGATGCCTCCAGCCATGTTTGACGAAGTTGTGCAGTGGCTGACACCCAGGTTGACCAAGCAGAGCACCAACTTCCGGCCCAGCCTGGACCCTGGGCTCAAGGTGGCACTCACTCTGCGTCACCTGGCCTCAGGGACCTCCTACAGGAGCATGCAGTACGGCTGGAGGGTGCCATCCAACACCATCAGCATTGTGGTCAGAGAAGTGGTGCAGGCCATCATCGAAGAATACAAGGAGGAGCTCCTCCAGTACCCCTCCACTGAAGAAGGATGGAGGAAAGTTGCAGAGCAGTGGTATCAGAAGTGGAACTTACCACACACCGTTGGAGCCACAGATGGCAAGCACGTGGCCTGCAAATCTCCAGCCAAGTCGGTGTCCACTTATTTCAACTACAAGGGCTTCTTCAGCATCATCCTCTTCGCCATGGTCGATGCTGATGACAAGTTCATGTACATCGATGCTTCAGGCAACGGCTCATCTTCAGATGCCCAGGTATACAACGCCAGTCACCTCAAGGAGGAGCTGGAAGGCAACCTCATTGTGGGCTTCCCAGATCCAGAATCCCTGCCCAACGACACACAAGATGTGCCCTACTTCATCGTGGGGGATGACGCCTTCTCCCTCACAACCTACCTCATGAAGCCCTACACTTCCAGACTCCTCACCTGTGAAGAGAGGATCTTCAACTACAGGCTTCCAGGGCAAGGCGGGTGGTGGAGAACGCCTTTGGCATCCTGGCCAACAGGTTCCAGGTACTTCTCACCACCATGCAGCATTGCCCAGAGACCGTGAGGAGGATCATGGAAGCTTGCTGCATCCTGCACAATCTCATGCGCACCCGCTACCCAGTGTTGCAGAAGAGGCTCGTGGACCTCCAACAAGGCAATGGGGACATGGAGCCTGGGGAATGGAGGCAAGGGCGAAACCTGATCGACACTGAGGATGTGCAAGGCCCCAACAGAGCCTCACATGAAGCGAAGAAGCAGTGCAACCTCCTGAGACAATGGTGCAACTCCCCAGCTGGAGCAGTGGAGTGGCAAGACAGGATGGTAGATGCTTAATGGATGCTTCCTTCAGCCTGTCTCATCACACAGATGAGATTGGGCCATGTATGTTTGGTTGGCCTACAATGAACAGGGCATTTAATAAAGAGTTGTGTTTGTGTTGACGTGTGGATAATTATTACATTATTATTGATAATAAAGGGCCGTAGGTGTGGCACCTGGGAGGGTGGACCATACAGTCCCACTATGCTTGCACTGGAGGTTTATCTATCCCACAGCTATTACCCATCCCACAGGTATCCCTGCCCATCCCACAGCTATCTTAACCCATCCCACAAGCATGCAAAGGCTTAAACCATTTCTAAAAGTTTCCAGCAAGACTTTATTAAAAAAAAGAAATGAAGCAAGTGTGTGAATCAAAAATAGACTTTATTAACAACAAGCTATAAGACAAAAATGAGTCTCTGGCACTCCTCTTGGTCGCTCAGTCTCAGGGGTGAAGGGTGCAGGTGCTGTGGAGGTGGCTGGTGCTGGAGTGCTTGTCATCAGCTCCTCCAGAAGCAGAAGCAGCAGAAGCTCCAGCCCCAGAAGAGCGAGCCCGTGTTGCAGAAGCCCCAGCAGAACCAGAGTGAGGGCCAGGGGGTGGGATGGTATCCCTGTCCCTCTTGCCAGGGCTGGCAGCAGATGGCTGAGGCTTGCTGTGCTTCGGCATGGTTGTGGGGTTGCTGGCTGGCAGGGAGGCTGGCAGGAACCAAGGCTGGCAGGGAGGCTGGCAGGCAGGCAGGAAGGCTGGCAGGGAGGCAGGCACCAAGGCTGGCAGGAAGGCTGGCACCAGGGCAGGCACCAAGGCTGGCAGGGAGGCAGGCACCAAGGCTGGCAGGAAGGCTGGCAGGCAGGCAGGCACCAAGTCTGGCAGGCAGACATGAACCAAGGCTGGCAGGAAGGCAGGCAGCAAGGCTGGCAGGCAGACTGGCTGGCAGCAAGGCTTGCAGGCAGGCTGGCAGCAAGGCTGGCAGGGAGGCTGGCAGCAAGGCTGGCAGGCAGACATGCAGGCAGGGCAGGCAAGGCAGCCAATCCGTCCGGCAGCAGGTCTTTCCTCTGAATGGCGACCTGCTTCCGAGCTGCTTCCGTTATATCCGCGGGGCTGACGCAATGCATCCTCCCCGCATGCGCAATTAACGCCAGGCATCCATTAGGCTTCCGCTGTGCATCCGCTGTGCATCCACTTCATCCGTTCGGCGTCCGCTGTGCATCCACTGTATCCGTTCCGCGTCCGCTTTGCTGAGGTCCCCCGGAAGCCTAGCAGACGTGCCATCCGCTCCCATCCGCTTCCATCCGCTGGGCTTCCGTTCCGCATCCGCTTTGCATCCGCCCTGCGTTCTCCCCGCATCCGTGTTATCCACTCCGGTTATGCAAATTTTTGCCCCTTTTGAGAGCGGATAACAACGGATGGAACATTTTGCTCGTCCACTGTGTCCTTTTTGCATCCGTTGGGCAGTGTGACATGGGCTTTATTTACAATGCAGTAGTGTGTATGTGTACACACACACACACACACACACACACTTAACCTGTGGTCTATCTTTCCCCAAGAGTTTCTACCGGTTCAATCTCATCTCAAAGTTAGATGCCCAGCCTTGTATACCATGCTCCTTAAAGCAATGACAACACCTTAGGTGCACCTGCTCATAGGCAAAACCAGAAGGTTCAGATGGACATATTTTCTACTAAGCCAACCAAAAAGTATATAATATGGTATCAATTGCCCAATGCAGTATATATACCACCTACTGCTGTTGCTGCAGCTGTTGATATTGTAAGAGAGCATTAAAAATGATCTGACCACTTGCTATCTGAAGAATATAATCCAATTTCATTCATTTCACTATTATTTTCCATGTAGACTGGTAATAGGGCATAAGCCCTTCCTTAAATTCAATATATTCTAGGGTTATTATCATTCTATTGTATGACCAGAGCAGGAAAACAAAGAAACCACAAGTTACATTTTGAAAAAATGCCTAACCTTGAAAAAATGATAAAGGTTTATAAACAACCTCTAATGTTGTGCCAGCTTTTCTCCCTAACTTCTTGATTACTCTCAGTACAGGAGTTTCCCTTAACAATTTTCTTTCAAAAATTTCACAAAAAGAAAACAGTTGAAGGTTGTGGCATCTGTAAAACATAAAGATCCAGAGTAGAAATTATAAAGCTATTTTACACTATGCAATGTACAAACTTCCCTGCCCATGCCATAGATTTTGCATGCAATTTTGATTGCATGCAAAATCTAGAGGAGCTCAACTCCTAAAAAAAAGAAAAGAAAAATAATCCACCTCCCTCCCTCCTTTGCAATCACAGGAGGAAAAAAAACTTGAAAACATGCCAGGTGTATCTGTTAAATTTCAAATGCAAGGATTTTTTTTAAAACTAACGCTTCCTTTCCTCAGCGAGAGAAAGATACTAATACAGTCTGCATATTTTCTTATCCATTACAAGATTTTCATCCACTTAAATTCTGCTTCCATTGTACTTCTTGCCCATCAGGACCCCAGAAACTGTCATTTTATCATTCCAACAGCTATCAGCACCCTTCATTTTTTTGTAAACTGATATATTTTAATCATGATTGGATTCATTATCCAAAGCCATGAAAATTTGTTAATATTTTGGTGTGGAATGTTGTGCGAACTGAGCCAATATCTTTTATAAATAATTTTTTGAAGACCTAGCATGTTGTGCAAATCCAGTCAATTATAGTTGATTCAATAAACCATTCTTAGGCTGGCTGTTGCTATCTGCAATGAGAGAACACAAACGGGTATGGATTGTGAAGTGATGTAATCAATATCTAAGGATAAAAACATATTTTCAAGAGAGACAATCTATTTGTGTCTATTCTCTGATGAAATAATGTGATATTCAGTACTATGGGTCAATATATTTTTTACAACGGACTGTCTAGTTTTACAAAAGGCCCTCACAAAATGACAGCTTTTAAAATGCCAAAGGTCACGTATTGTTCACTAAAGGCTGGAGTAAAGAAGTCATGATCAGTTTAGATGTTCTCACTTTGATTCCCACTACATTGAGTGATAGGATACAGAATAGCTCTTACTGCTTGATTATGAAGCCTACAATCTAGGAGTCCATGACACCTGAGGAAGTTTTGAAAAAAAAATCCAAACTAATCAAATGGATCACTAGAGAACCAGAACCAGGAAATTCTAGCAACTCAAAAGATTAAGTCTCTCAATGCAGTAACACAGAGAGGGAACGCAGAGTTTTGAATCCATGCGCATTCATGTCTGCACCTGTGTGCTTCTATCTGCCCAAAGAAATATTTTCTACCTAGGCTATCTGTGGGTCATCTTTTATGATCTAGGTATGAACTCCTTCTTGTCTGCTTCTGCTTGGCAGTAGATGTATTTTAAGGCAATCCTTCATGAGGAGATTGTGGCACAAAACATGCCACACTTAAGAGTATAAGACTTCTCTTGACCAGATCAAAGCTCCCGCTTATCTAATTTCCTGTTTCTTACCAGTGGGGCATGGCAGCAGAAGATACTCATAGGCATAGTGAAGGTTGTAAAAGGGCATACAACTAAAACCAAACAAAGTAGGACTATGCTAATCAGTTCTATGTCACTTCAAACTTACTAGACATGTCTCGCTTCAAGTTTTATATGGTTGCTATTGGTTATTGAATGTATTCTATTTTCTATTCAAAAATTTTAGATGGTTAATTATAAGGGTTCTGGTGATTAAAAACTGAAAGATATATATTTCTACCTAAAAATATAGAATATATTAGAAAATATATAGAAAAATGTAGGCTATTGGTATAAGGTTGTTTTTGTTTTTGCTGAAAAACTGCAAGAAAGGACCTGCAGTTCAGTAATAGCACACCAGGTTTGCATGCAGATGGTCAATCAAGATTGCATGCATTTGCAGCCTTGTGAGGTTTTACTTTAAGAATGGTGGATTTTTAAAAAAAATCTAAGTCAGAAAAAATTGCTGTCAGAAATCTCAGAAAGGCACTAAATAAACCAGTGATTTAATTTGCAACTACATTATTTCCTATATATAGACTGAAAAAGGATTACATTTGGGATGTGTGAACATGCAGACAGCTATAGCATCTTCTCATATTTCTGTTGCAACAACATTGTATTTTGGCATTGTTTAATAGCTCTTCTTGCATGTCATGAAACCCTGAATGCAAATGGATGAGGCATGGAAGCACAAAAGGATCAAAGATAACCATGGGAAAATAGACAGTGATCTTATTAGCATAAAGATATTAGATATCCTAATACAGTCTTCTTCAACCTGATTACCTTAAAGACCTTTTGGGATGAAATAGCTAAGAATTCTCAATAGTTCTCTCGGCATGACTGTCCCAGTGCATCTAAATTGGATCATCTTGGAGAAATCGATTGAAGCTCTTGAAAGTTCAGCAGCAATATTCAGCATAAAGTTAATATTGACTTAACAATGTTAATGTTAAATATTAGGCTAATGTTAGAGCCGGGGTGGTACAGTGGTTAAAATGCAGTATTGCAGGCTAATTCTGCTGATTGCCATCAGTTCGATTCTCACTGGCTCAAGGTCAGGGGTGGGTTAGGGTTAGGGTGTGTGCTTCAGATTATAAATGGAATATAAATAGTACATAGCAACAGAGAAAAGTGGCCAAGTGGCATTAGGAAGATAAAAATATGTGCTCAAATTGCAAGAAGAATGCTGTTGTGTAGTTCATCTGTGGACATGGAGGTGCTCTGCAGTCCCACTCTAGGGTGTTCCTTTGTGATGCCAGTCTTGGTTTTTCTATCAGGATTTGGTGATACCTGTCTTCCAAGCCAATGAAGGCTTCATAGCACAGGGCTGACCAGCAGGTTCTGTCAGCAGCTGCAGCTTCTAGTTCCCTTAGCTAGAAGTCAGTTTCATTCACAGCATCTTTGTAGCATTTTGCATGATGGAGCTTGAGATTTCTTTCCAGACTCCAGCAATGAGCAATGCATACATATAGCTGCCCGGAGTAGTTCCACAGTGAGATGGGTGTCAAATAAATTGAACAAATAAAGAATGCAGTGATCATCCATCCTGATAACATATCCCACCCATCTCTTCTGGGCCCTGATGATCAGATACTCTGTGGTGGTGGATTCTGCATGATCCTCCAGGTTTGAGACAGTCTTGCCAACAAATGCTAAGGATGGAGCAGAGTGTATGCATGTAAAATTTCTCAAGTTGTTTGACTTGCCTTCAGTACAAAGTCTAGGACTGACATCCATATCAAGGAGAAGTGGAAAGCACAGCCCTGTAGACTTTTGGGCTTGTGGAGGTATGGCTGTTATATTGACTAAGCACTCTAATACACAGCCGCCCCAATGCCTGGCTGGCCTTACTAATCCTTGAATCAATTTTTTTGTCCAAAAACACAACACTCAAGATGATGTTTCCCAAGTATTGGAATTTGTTTATATTTGTCAGATGGGGTCCATCACTAGTGATTTTTGGTCCTATAGGCTTGATATTTGGCCAGGCTGATAAAGTGCTTCAATCTAAAGTAAGCACCATGGAGAGAGGCATTTGCCTTATTTAGGGCATTAAACCTTCATTTTTCCAGCAATTTTATCCAATTTTCTTTTACCACCCTCTCCCAAACTTCATTACAGCTGTGTTGGCTATGGCTGATAGAGAATATAGCCCAAACATCTGAAAGACACTGGATTGTGATATGGCTAGACCACACATGTTTAAAGTAACAAGGACAAAGATTATGCACAGAGAAAAAACAAACAAACATTGCTTTTATTTTTAAAGTGTTTATATGGTCAACAGTGCCCATAGATTAGCAAGAGGAACTACTGTTAGTTCCTATTGTCAGTTGTTAGATTATCAATTAGGAACTATTTATCTTGGACTCAATTCTATGCATGGCAATGAGGCAAAATGTTTATTTCTCTGGAAACCTAGTAGATTGTTGTGATCCATCTGAAATTGTTGAGAATCAATTTCAACATACAAGTTTAATAAATGACATTATTTTTATTACAATGATGAGGCTATTCCTGTAAATCTACTCTACCCATGATGATTCTGCTTCTTATGAACAGTCATTTTTTAGCCATGTCAGTGGATAATTGACTTGTAATAGCTCTGCTAAACATCCCTGTGACAAATTTATAGCAGCCTCAATGGGACTTTTTTATTGCTCCACATTTAATATCTTCAATAAATATTAACAAGAATACAGAGAACATGGAGTGCTTCTTAAACAATTTAATTTTCTTCTAAAAATGGAATAGGGATATAAGTTAATTCAGTCTTCATCTTTTGCCTTCTTTATTACTTTTTTTTGTAACGTCTACTGTACAATATATGTATAGGACTTACAGTATACATGCCTGAAAATTACCTTCCACAGAAAAGATTTCTGATCTTCAAGACAATACTAATATTTATTCAAAGCTATCTCAAGTAATATCTGCCCCCCCCCAAAGTACAGATTATTAAAAAAAAATGAATGCCCCCAAAGGATTTGGGATAATAATGGGAAAAGATTACTCATTGTCTTAAAGACAGAAACCAACATTTATGTTGGGGGAGGGTGTTTCATAACCAAGAATCAATATAGTAAAGATCTTTTCCCCCTATAACCCAGCCTTCCTTAGCCAAGCACTCTTTAAACATTTTGGGACTCACAACAACATATTGCCTGAGTTAACTGGGAATTATAGAACTGCTGTTCCAAAACAGCAAGGAGATACCAGGCTAGGGAATACATTTGCATCTTTGAAAACCAGGATATCTCAGAAACAGCATCCATTCCATGTCCTCAACACCATCTGGCAGAAAATAGTCTTTTATAGTAGATATACAAGGTTAATCAATCTATGCTCACTTTTAGTTGCCGTGGGCAATGAAGTCACTTTTTACATGCAGAATTGTTATAAACTACTTATCTAAAGGGGAACATGGACAGCTGCCCTCAATGTTGCCAGCTGAATGTTATGGCTGAGGGAGGACTGCAGTGGATTCTTATCCTATGTCTTACCCACTACAGATAGTTTCGGTGGCACTGACCACTTCTGCATCTTTGGTTGTTTCTCTAATTGTCACCATTTCCAGGCAAGGAGAGTCTAACACAGGGGTCTTCAAACTTGACAGGTTTAAGACTTTTGGACTTCAACTCCCAGAATTCCTCCTCCAGTCATGTTAGCTCAGGAATTCTGGGAGCTGAAGCCCACAGGTCTTAAACTGGCTGAGTTTGAAGACCCTTGGTCTAACACAGGGTAGTTACCTTCTGCAAAAAAAAAAAAAACATCCAGAAACATGGTAAAAATTAAAGATAACCATGTTAGATATCTAGAATTTATTCTGAGTGAGCTCTGCCTACATACAAAACTAGCTGAGAGGAAATCTATGCTTTTAAGACCATTTCAAATAAGTGCAGTCACAGCTGAAAAGATCCTATTTCTAGTAGAACTCAATCTCTCCGAAAAGGCTGGTCAGGTAGCATGGAAGTGACCTTATCTGAGTAAAGACTGTTCTTCAGCTAACCCTGAGTACAGCTATTACCATAAGTAACATTTTCAGACCAGCACTTTGAATCGGAAAGTAAGCATACTGACAAATGCAACTATCTTAAGCTTGGAGTTATTTAGTAAACATGTGCAAAGCTGGAAGGGCTTCAGTTCAAAGAATCTTCATGCAAAGCTCTTCTTCAAAGCTGCTTTGAAAAGCAACCAGCAGCCTCCCATCTATAGGTGAAGCAAAGGGGTTTATCCATGAGTTCCAGAAGCCTGATAATACCATTCCAGTGATTCTGTTAATGGAACAGCCAAATGAGGCACCAGGGCAACACAAGGATGCAAATGCTGCCGCCCCCCTAGCACAAAGTGTGCTGTCCTGACAATGCATGGCTGATTCACACATTTCTAGAACAGGTACTGGACTTACAACCGTTCATTAGTGACTGTTCAAAGTTACAACAGCACTGAAAATGTGACTTATGACAGCTTTTCACAGTTACGACCACTGTAGCATCACATGATCAAAATTCAGACACCTGGCAGCTGACTCCCATTTAAGACCATTGCAGTGTCCTGTGGGGATCATGTGATTCCCTTTTGCGACCTTCTGACAAGCAAAGTCAATGGGGAAAACAGATTCACTTAACAACCATGTTGCAAACTTCACGACTGCCCTGATTCACCTAACATCGGTGGCAAGAAAAGTCGTAAAATGGGGCAATTCTCACTTAGCAGCAGAAATGTTGGGATCAATTGTGGTTGTAAGTCAAGGATTACCTGTACTTTTAGCGAAAAGCATATTTTGAGGAAAAAAAGTTATATGCTCCTAGGATGGAACTTCCAATGCTGCAGAATCAACTAACTTGATTTTGACCACCATGTTTACAAAGTCCGTATTCTTTGCCTCTGAGACCAGATTCCACCAGGTGGACTTCTCATTACTTTCCCTGGCTAGATGGTTGCAGTGAATAGAACCTGTCTGCCATAGAAAGCTAAGCAGGGTCCTGCATCCAAGTTAGTACTTGGCTGGGAGTCCACCCAGTGCTGAACGCCAGAGTAGGAAGATAGCCGGAAAAACTACTGCTAACATGTAAGCTTGGCAGATGACTCATATTTTTAAGGGTTGCAGCGTCCTGGGGTCAAGTGGTTTTTTTGTAACCTGACAAGCAAAATCAATGGATTCACTTAAGTTACACGAAAGGGTTACTAACTTACCGACTGCAATGATTCACTGAACAATGGTAGCACAAAAGGTTGTAAAATGGGGCAAGCTCACTTAAATGTCTCACTTAACAACAGAAATTTTGGGTTCCTTTGTGGTTGTAAGTCGAGGACTAGCTGTATTTCAGTTTTCAATACCCACCGATATTCTGCACCATCTGCTACTAGAAAGACGTCTTCAAAGTTGCCGCAGATAAACTAGTGTATCCAGTCTAAAATTAGCCAATGTGAAGCTGATACACAAACTGCAAGCCGTTCCTAGATGGGGATGACTAAAATCCACATCTTGGTGTCTACTGATTATTGGGTTAAATATGAGACTGTCCCCTGAAGACAATACCGTACGGAAACTCCAATGAGCGCACAATATGGCTGTCAAAATTTTAATTTATACTGTCAAAACTCTCAAAGTGCCTGTTGAATGAATGCTTGTTGGAGCAGGCCCAAATATTTGAAAGGAAGGAGCCCAAACCAGCCTTGCGCTGAGGCCCTGCTCCAGCTACCTTTCCCATATGTAATTATGATTATAATTACTTTCTTGGTAACGGTTCACCAGCTCTGGAATGCTCTCTTTCAAACAGTAAGCCAAACAGTAAACTTGATTCCCTCTCTCACTCTGGGACCAGTTTAAGATGCATCTGCAGGATTTATCTCCAGATAAATAGACCCATGTCTTTGATACAAATTCCCAGTTTGCCTCTGTTACTGATGTTTACTGATTTGTATGCCTGGGGCCGGTGGCAATTAACTTCCTGTTAGCTGAATCATAATCTCCCGTAATGAAGGGCAGGGTAGAAACGCTTTAAACCCATAAATACCCCTCACGCATTTCCCAGGATCACGGTTGTCCAGGAGAGCAAGTTCCTCGAAGGGCATCTTCAGCTCAGATTGAAGCCCCGGAGGGACAGAGCTTTAGCGTGCAGGAAAAGGCGCCTGACCGTAGTTTTGGCCCGGGCAAGGCTATCATTAAGTCGGGACGATTTGTCCCTCCTTTTAAACGAAGCGATCGAGCCCCGGGGCAGAGGATCAAACGCTGAACTGCGGTTCACCCCGGCGAGATCCGACGGGGAAGCAAGCCCTCAGCCAGCAGTCCCTCCTCTCCTCTCCTCTCACCCACGGTGGTCCAGGGAGCGCCGAAGTCCTCCTCCTCCTCCTCCTCCTCCTCCCCCCTTCGCGCTGAATGCTGACAGCACGGAATGAGAACGGGGGGGGGGGGGAGAGAGAGAGAGAGAGAGAGAGAGAGAGCAAGAGACGAGGCGCGCGGGCAGAGAAGGAGGAATTCTGAACCCGGGTCTCCTCCCTTTCATCCCGGACCCCGAGATGGGAGAGACAGAGAGAGAAGGCGTGTGGGTGTCTCTGTGTGACCAGAAGCTGTCAATTCCACGACCCCTCCCCTCCTCCTTTCTCTCCCCCCCTCCCCCCCAACTTCCACCTTCCATGGGACGAGGTGGAAAAAAATGCTGCCAAACTGCTCCTCGCTCCGCATCGGGGAAGGGGGAGAGGCTCCCGCGAGCACTGCCCGAGCTTGTCCGCGACGCAAAGCTCGCCTGGGGTCTGCAATTACCGCCCCCCCCCCCCCCCCCCCCCCCCCCCCCCCGAAAAAACGCCCCCCCCCCGCCCCCCCCGGGGGGGGCTTCCGGGGCCCCCCCCCCCCCGGGGGGGGGGGGGGGGGGAGGCTTCTCAAACCCCTTGCAAATAGCCACGCCCCTCTTTCGCGCGTCAATCCGCTGGCTTTCCCTGGCACGCGGCGCGCCTCTGAAGAAAAAAAAAACAAAACAAAAACAAACAAACAAACACCCTGGATTGCGCGCCGCCAAGGCCGCGCGCGCGAGCTTGGATTGCGCGCCTGCCTGAGAGAGAACCGAAGGGCCCGAACAAAAGGAAACAAGCACAAAAAACGGAGCCAGTCATGAAACGGGGTCTTATGAATCTTCCGAAACAAGGGCTTAATCTGAGCCGGGATTTATTGGCTGTCTGGAGAAAATTTCACTTCGAATCACTGGTCGGTGAGCTCCCTGAACCTTTCCCTCAACGAGAACTCTTGTTTAGGCTCTGCCACCCATTATCTCCAATTTGCACGACTGCGGCAATGGTGTGAAGGCTGAAACGGGAGCAAGAGAGAGAACAAGGCAGACCTGCGCGCACCTCCAAGTAAAAGTGAGATTTAGGATTCAGCTCTGGAATGTGAAAATCCCCCAGTCTTGTGTTGATACAGAACTGGCACTGGACGAACAATGACAACATTCTTCTGGTTCTCCTGAAGGCATGCGAGATCCAAGTCTTTTAAGTTTGGATGAAACCAGCATTTTAGAATAAATGAAATAAAAAGTTCGTCTTTTAGAACGAAAGGAAACTGGGACGTTTGGAAACATAGTAGGTGCTGCCTGGTGGGTTTTTATGAAGGCCTAAAACAATGATAATTTTCATTCTCAGCACTCCTTTTTCTTGATGCAGTGGGATGTCGCAAGGTCTTGGGTACCTTAAAGAGTAACCTATTTTTCTATAATTTCTGAAGTCTCACACATGTTAAAATCTTTTGAGGGCTGATAAATACAAAAGCAATGTGAAGGCCTTTGACGATAAGTCATGCATCTTGAAAGAACTGTTTCATGATGTCATCTAAGAATTACAATGTTTGAGTATAAATGTTCAGAAAGAGAGACACTGCTTGTAAACATTGCAATTAAAAAAAGCAATTCTGGCTATCTCAACCTAATTCTGGGAACATCTCTAGGTAGAAGAGCTACTTTGCAACCTTGGTGCAGAACACAGAGAATTTTACATTTCCTGTTATGTGAGAAAAGAAGATAAGCCCGACTTCTTTTGATTCTTCTTTCACTCACTGTTTCAGGCTGGATTTCTCATGTGTATATACACTACATGTACATAAACAACAGAAGAATGTTCACACATTAAATCTTGGTTGGAATTAGAAATCATAATGATTAAGCCAAAACCAGATCAACTTCATTATACAGTATATTAACATGTTGCATGAATCAGGCTATCCTGTTGAGTCTCGATGTTTTGTTTGTTTTTGCTTTGGCATATTGTATGGCACAATCCCTTCATAAATCTGTCCATAAATACCTTCAGTAAAGGATAATATTTTATACCCCTGATAAAGTAGATACTAGTTCCCAAAATAATCAACATGTTAATCTTTAAGGTGCCATAGACCCTGCAGTATCCCATTGCATCAAAATGGAAGGGGGCAATGGCAAACAACCTCTGTAGTGTTGGAAAGAGGTCCAGCTTGTTTGAAGCCAGTCTCTGATTTGTTATATAGGGAAATATAAGGACTCATGAGTAAGTAGTAATAGTACGTCTAGAGTGCAAATCTACTCTTTTACCTGTCTAGAAAAGAAATGCTTCTCATTTAATGTCAGAGCCCTTTTCATATAGACCCAGAACTAACCAAAGAATCTAGGACAACATTGGTCGACGGCAGAGGTCTCCAGACTTGGCAACTTTAAGACTTATGGACTTCAACTCCCAGAATTCTCCAGCCAGCTATGCTGGAGTTGAAGTCCACAAGTCTTAAAGTTGCCAAGTTTGGAGACCCCTGGTCTACAGAATACTCAACCTAACCAAATATACCAAGATTTAAACATTTAGAATCTCATCGACCTCTGCCTTACCACATTCTTTTAATCTGATGGGCATACTTGTCAACAAATCAAAGATACTCCCATGTGATTATTACTTTCAGGTCTCAAAGCGGAGGTCATGATGTAACACCTGGAGTCCATTACATTCCAATGCATACAACCCAAAATATGAATCAGATATGTGAATGACACTTTTAGCATAATAAAAAAGGGCCAGCTAAGGAAAACCTAAGAAACCATCACAAGACAACATATTCAGCGGAATTACAAGGGAAGAAAAAAACATCATCATAATACCCCTTTTTGGATATCCTTATCAGACAGCCTGCATGGCAAACTGGAAACATAAATCCATGGAAAAACTGTCCACATCAACCAGGTGTTCCACGATCTAAATAATAACACAACCTCCCATCAGAGACGCTGTGTAAGAACACTATTTAGACAAGTAAAAACACATTGCAGAAACCCTGAACATCAGAAAAAAGAAAATTGATCATCTTCACATCTTCCAACAAAATGGATATCCATGCATCTTTATTGAATGTGCCTGACCACTCAACCCAATATAGTACAATCAACATAAGGTGTGAAAAGGATAACACTGCCAGGCATCAAAAACATCTCAGAAACCACTAACAGAATGTTTGTGTTGCATTGCACAATATAGCAAACAAACCAACTAAAGCAGTCCAAAACATCCTAAGTAAACTAATGACCAGGGGTGGGATTCAAACAGTTCACACCTATTCTCTAGAACCAGTTATTAACATTCTAAGCACTTCAGAAAACCGGTTGTTAGAAGAAATTAGTGGCCTAATCCTGTAAGGAAGGCAGGAAGGAAACATTCTGGTGTTGCTTACAGAAACTGCCTCTCCGTTAACCCTTATTACATTCTTGGCAGGACTAGACTTCCTGTCTCAGGAACATCTCTGGAGTTTTTTCCCCTCCTTTGCTGGTACTTTGCTTGTGTGGAGTGACCATTTAAAGTTACAATGGCACTGAAAAAAGTGACTTTTGATCATTTTTCACACTTACGACTGTGCAGCATCCCCACAGTCATGAGAGGCCAGGCAAGGAAATACGTGCCTCGATGTGAGTGATATTGAGTTGGCCACATCCAGCCACTAACATGACCACCAAGTTACGCCCACCACCTGAGCCACGCCCAGAGAACCAGTTGTTAAAATTTTTGAATCCCACCCCTGCTAATGACCCAGCATCCCCAGAAAAAAAAAAAACCATGAGTCATCTACACCATATAGTGTAATAACAGCAACAACCGCTATATAGGATGAACAGGCAGAAAACTAGTAAAATACATCCATGAACACCAACTAACAGTTCAGAAGACATGATGAAAACTCTTTAATTTCATAATACATACATGAACAGACTTAACCATAGTTTCCACTGGGAAACTGACTATCCTGGACCAAACCAAGTTCAGCTGCTAGAACAATTCTATAAAATATCTGGAAGCCTAGTACTCTGACCAATTGGCCATCAGTAGGCACATATAAACAACATTTACATATCATTCAAAAGAGACAAACCAAAAAGGGAAGAAAAAGAGCCAAAATACTTCCAGACCAGCAATCAATACCTAATGAGCATAGATTAACATCTGTAAGGAAGCAACTAAACTCAGAGAGCACCAAAGTCCCCTCACAATTTTCCCCCGGCTGGGGGTGGGCCATGATTTTGTGTGCTGCCTAGATCCTGTTCATGCTCAGATGAAAGTTTGCTTGCTTGGTCAGCTCCTAATCGATTTGCAGACCCTTGCTCTATAGTAACCCTTTTGTGAGAGCTTTCCAAATGGCTTAAGAAAGATTGAGATCCCCTGCAATTGGAAGGTTTGTTTTCTATAGATTCCTTTTAAAGATCTCCAAGCAAAGTAGAAGCAATCCACTTTGGATATCAATTTAATAAATAAATAAACAGCTCCCCCACTGTTGAAAAAAGGCTGGTGCTGGTGATGACAGTCCATTGATCTAATTTAGGAGTGATTTTCTTAAAACATTTTTGAGGGAGATTTCTGCAGATCAGATGCATATTAAAATAGAGTTTCTTCCCAGATTCCTGCTAAATATGGTTAATGTCAGAGAGAGAGAAAATATTTTCACATTTTTATGCATAATATCCTAAAAGTAAGCTACAATTTAACAGCTTGATTTCTAAGTCGATATGTTTAAAATTAAACTAAGCATCCTGAGTACGATCCTCTTTATAATATAATCCATTAATCAAAAATATTTACTTCGTCCTAGTGTATCTTACTCTCATTTAAAAATTCGCCATTCATTGTTTTTTTTTCCTAATCTCCCTGGATCACTAGTACATCCGCTTTGGAACTTTTCTTAAGTATTGCTTTCAAGAGAATTTTTTCTTATATTGGAGTTCTTCATCTGAATCAAGATAAAATTCCAAGTCCAAGATAAAATTCCAAGATAAACACTTCCAAGTCATCATGGACAATACCCAAGCTACCTGAAAATATTGTGACTTATGATATCCCAACATTTCTGGAGGCACCAGACTGGGGAGGCCTGTTCTGAAGAATGATCCATTGTATTACAGCTGACTTGTTTGCACTTTCTTGGAAATAAATTCTATCAAACCCAATGGGACAAACTGTTAAACAAACCTATCCCCTCTCAGACATTTCAAAAGCCGTTTTTATTTTGGCCTGTCCTTCCTTAGATACAAAGATCTCCTTCTTAAACCACGGTGGGAATTATTGCCGAGTTGTATCCTGAGGTATGAAGCTAATTGTTTGTTCTTATTGGATAGGATACCTGTTCCTAGAAAAAATATTATACTTTCACAGAAAGGAGGGGTTTGGCCAGCTGTCAGCATGTAGTATCTTAGAAGTGAAAGTCTTGCCTTTGTCACTCAGTTAATGAAACATTACTTTTAAAGCGTAAGAGATCCAGAATTCAAACTTGTGTATAAAATACAAATGCAGGAGCCTGAAAATTGGGAGGGGGGGTGGCAGCAGGAGGGAAAAGAAAGAAATACGTTCTGGCAAAGGAAGACTCATGTGGCTTCTTGAACTTTGCTTTTTCACAGTGGACAGTTGTTATTTTTATAAACACTGTGCCCAGTGATCTCTGCTTGGCATCAGGAAGGAATAATCACCCCACCCAAGCAAGTTGAAATACTCCTGGGCATTGAAAAATGACCAGGGGGCTCCAGGTTTGTATGTTCTAGTCATGACTGAGAGTGCGATATATTTTCATTGGAGGGGATTATGTAATTATGAGCTGGGAATGACATCAAAAATGCAGGGCTTAGGTTACATGTTGCAAACTTGACTTTGGTATTTGCTCCCCCAGAGGGCTACCTTAATAAAGCATGCACATATGTGCTGCATACACAATTGAAGCAGGGTGTGTGTGGAATCCAAACGTAATGAGAGTTGGGCAGAGTGAAAACAAACAGAACTTTTCAGATTTCATATATATCATTTAAAAGTTCTTGATGAACGACAGATTTAAAACCAACAAATGAACCCTCAGACTCTCACTCACACCCCTCTATTTCATGCAGTATGTATCTAATTTGTGGAGCTTGGAGCTTGTAGACACAGTGCTATGACCAAGAGAATAACAAACAGAAGATTAGACGAATCACTGAAAGACAGAAATATCAATAACTGTTAATTAAGGGCCCCTGCAGATGTTATGACTTAGAGCTCCCTTGCAGCTGCAAAGAATTCCACTGATGAGAACTGTACAACCAAAACATGCATATCCATACATTACGGCAAGCCAGGCAAGAGAAGAATATATTTTTCTGAATTTGAAGCACAGCCCATATCTACTGGTAGTCCTCAATTTACAACAATTCATTTGGTGACTGTTCCAAAGCTGCAATGGCCCTGAAAAAGTGACTTTTGACTGTTTTTCACACTCATGACTGTTATACTGTCCCCATCGTCACATGATCAAAATTCAGATGCTTGCTAACTGGTTTATATTTATGATGGTTCCAGTGTCCTGGTATCGTATGATCAGCTTTTGCAACCTTTTGACAAGCGAAGTCAATGGGGAAACCAGATTCACTAAACAAGTGAATTACCAACTTAACAATTGCAATGACTCACTTAATAACAGTGGCAAGAAAAGTCATAAAATGGGGGAAAACTCAACGTTTCACTTAGCAACAGAAATTTTGGTCTCAATTGTGGTCATACATTGAGGACTATCTGTAACCTATAAGCAAGATTCGAATAACACCCTCCAATCTGGGTTCCTCATATTGGGTGGTATACACATTTTCCTATTCATCTGTTATTATTAATGATCCAAGCATTCTAAACAAATGTGGGAAAGATGCCAAATGGAGAGCTGTTCTGATTTAATTTAGTTAGGATTATATCCTTACCTGTGAATAATTCTGACCTGGAAGAGACTGCTCCAGATGCAATTCTACTATATCAGGGGTAGTCGGCATCATCACATGACATATTAGGACTTTTCCTCCTTTGCTAAACTGGGTGGAGGTGGAGCCAGCATGTGACACCTCGAGCCGTGGGCTGTAAGTTTGACACCCTTGTACTACATGATGAAAAACCCTTTAATGATTGAGAAACAGAATGTTGTTGAAGAGAAGTAAATAATAATCTGTCTATGCCTATTAGCATATTCATATTAGTTTGAAATATTAGCAGGTACCTGTATTTTCCCATGCCTTCTCAATGGAATGTCCAAGCCATAGCTTGGTTAATGTCTACAGTATTAAACTGGGAAATCTGTAATAGGTTTCTCTAAAAATGCAAGCAGGAAAGATTCCCTATGGCAGCAGATCCACAACCGATCTGTATGCTATAATCTGTTCTAGTAAATCCTTGAGGTTAAATAGCAAGGGAAGAGTTTGCTGGAGGCTTTCATTCTTTGAATCTTCCTATCAGGAGCAGCTGGCTGTGGAGCAGAAATGAAGATAAATGCATCCCAGGTGGTAAGATGAAAAAGTTTAGCACAGAATGTGATCTAGCCATATTTATAGATGCAATAAGTACAGGTAGACCACGAGGATATTGCAATGGTTGTAAGTGCAAGGACTGGTCATAAAAAAATTTTTCAGCACTGTTGTATCTTCAATTGTCATTAAACTCATGGTTATAAGACTAAGATTACATGTATTTAGAGTGTTATTACTGTAGTGATTTTATTTTACATATGCTCAAGGCAAAAAAAAAATTCTTCTGAGATCTATAATTTATTTAATGATTTTTCTTAAGTCTTAACATTCACCTATATTTTCTTCTTATATGTGGTTCAAGTAAACTCTAAACACTTGCTTACCTGCCACTTTGTATTGGGAATAGGTTTTAAGTCTAATGTGCCTCAGAAGGTCTAAATCTCCTCAGACTCACTACTTGACAAGGGTTTACAGTGCCATTTGTATTTCTCAAGGAGCAGAAAATATTTTGTGATTTTGTTTTGAATATCCTTTAAATCCATTTGGGGCAATGACAGCAAATATCTTCCCACTACTAGTGAGCAACTATTAATATATTAATAAATACTTAAGGCATTTATGACTTTATTAACAATTATTTAAAGTATTTGATTCATTCTTCTGGATCATTAGCTTATGGGAACAAAATCAAAATGATGACAACATCTGGATATGGTACCCAGATGTTGGCATCATTTTGAATTGCTGGCTTAGATTGTATATTCAGTTTGTACTGTATTTATGCAATATTTTAAATTTCATTGTCAATCATTTAAGCTAGCCTTCCCAAAGTTGTCATTTCCAGACATGCTGAACTACAGTACCCATTATTTCCAAATAGCATTGATGGTAACTATCTATTCTATCTGGAGGCACCAGAGGGTAAACACTGACTGAAATTGCCAAATTAGAAATAGAACCATGTAGAATCCTTTTATGAATTTACAGAAGAAAATACTTAAATAGCACTAGTAGACAATCACTGTTTGACTTTTATTTTTTTTGGTAAAGTAGGTTTTTCTAATATTATAAAAAGTTTTCTGGATGGTTGCCCAAATTAATATTACATTCATACCTGTCAGTAAGATGGAATGTGGTATATAGTCAAAAATTTAAATGAATCCGGGAATTGTTAGTTTATCATTTTTCTTATTAATTTTACATCCAAGGTTGGTAGGCAAAGACCGAATGTTTACAATTTTAGAAGATGCAAGAACCCCTCACTTGCAGAAGTAGCTACTTTAAAGTGGAAATAGAGAGCAAAATCCCTGCCAGAAAATAGTTTGTCCACTCAGCGGGCTGTTTTTCTGTAGCAATTTACTTGTGGTCAACTTAATCCCCTTTTCTGGGTTTGCATGACTCATTGAACCACCAATTCTCCAACTTGGCTGGATGATCACAATGCACTCAGCTAAAGTGTGGACATTTTGTGGTTCTGTGTATCCTGTAAATATTGCCAAGAAAACAAGAATGGAATCCCTTCAACTATTGTTCCATGAAACTAAGTAAGATGAAGAGGCCCTTCCAAAATATTGAGTCTGATTGAGAAACAGGTCTTCCTCAGATTTTCTTGTTACCATCATCATGCCCTGGGTGGTGTGGTTTGGCTTTGTTTTAAAGCCTAAGGTGACCATGAAAGCAAGAGCATGGAGAATAACTGACCAAATCAGCCGGTGGTTCAGCATTGGAAGAATCTAACGTTTGTCTTCATCCAGCCTGGAAACTGAATGGGACTGTCCTCCTACGATTTAGATATAGACATTTCTGAAAAAAGCATAATGTTCCCCATCCCACCTTTGCCTGTCTCCAGAAAACTGGTCTTTTTTTTTTTTCCCAGGCTAGTAACTTTTGTGGGCTTGTTTACAAGGCTGCTTTAAATTGCCAGGACAAAGCTGTCAGGTTAATTCAATATCCATTACTCTCTCCAAAGACCAACTGGAGCCAAACTTCACTGTAAACTAAATAGACCAGGCTTTGTACAGAGTGTTTTTCCCTGAGATGTTGACAGAAGACAGAAAGCTTCTACTTTTCTAAGTCAGTTCTACAAGGATCAAGGGCAACCATTTCAGCCCTCTCCAAACTCCCCCCACCCCAGGGTTAGCTTAGTCCAATGGCATAGGGGTAACAATTCTTATTGTCTCTAGTTCTAATCAAAGGTCACAGATGAGATACAGGTAAACTAGTACCTGGAGGGAAGATCCCTCACCTTTGTGAAGTTATTATATGGGCAGCTGCCTTTCAGCCCCCCAAAAAAGTGGTTCCCAATCTTGGCAACTTTAAGAGGTATGGACTTCAACTGAAATTCTGGAAGTTGAAGTTCACACGTCTTAAACTTGCCAAGATTGGGAACTCCTGCCCTAAAACATCAGAACTGATCTTGCTCTAATCCTAATAATTATCTGTGGTATTATGTGGCTGAGAACAATATAGGAACCCACCCTGTCTAAACCATAGTTTATAGACTAGAGTATAAACCTAGCCAATGGTGGATTATAAACCCATGGATTAGTGTGATAGGAACCAAGTACATTTGTATCACATTCAATAAATTTTGTAACTATTGGCCCCTGAATAACATTAGGGCCCATCTGGGCATTTGTACTAATGCCACATATGTGCTTGCACGGAAAACCTGTTTGCTTGAGGAGATTCTGAATCTTAACGCAGTAGATAAACAGGCTACTCTTGCCTAAATATATAGTCCCTAAGCATAAATATATCAAGTAATGCTCACTATGATGTATAAAAATGAACAGCCTCTTACGCAACAAAGGCTTCAGTACTTTCGGGATCTCTGTGTACAGTAAACAGAAAGATAAACAAGCATTTGTGATGGGAATTAGAGAGCAACTACTGGAGGCAAACAGGAAGTGTATTTCTCAAGATCCCCCAGAGCGTCACTGGCAAACAAGAGAACCAAACCCAGATCTCCCACCAGCATTACCCAGGTTTTCCTTCTCCCCCCATTTTGAAATGGACAAATGACAAATAAATTCACAAAAGCATCTGTGATTCGCTTAGAGCTGGATGGAACACATCTCTGATATTTGTAGATGGCAAAGGCATTAAGGTCAGAAAGGATTATTATAACTGCATACTCAAAGAGCATCCCCACGGTAGAGAATCTTGTTTCCAGGGCTTGGAGTAAAGAGTTTTCTGGACATCATGAATGTGCTTGACTCATCTCTGCCTTCGTAACTGAGTAATTAATCACACCAACAGTTCTACTGATAAAACCTCAATCCCACGGTGAAATATCCACAACTGTTGAACGCCTCATACATACAATAAAGATGGACCAAGCTGGGCTCAGAGCTTTCTGAAGAAGTTTTGATCCCTCTGGTGCTCTTCTCAAGATTCTCAGATGCCCCTTGACCCATGTGAAGAGATTTACTGCATCTTTGACACGAAGCAATCAAAACTAGTTCTCCCTTTGATGTCTGAGAAATAATGTATTTTTGCATGGCAAAATGTCAGATGGCAAGTACCATTATGCTTTGTTTAACCTGGGATTTTGAATCTCAAGATGCAAAAATCTAGGTGACCATTAGATTATAGTGTAGGTTCTCTACCGCTATCCAGTGGTCACCCAGATTTTTGTAATCCTGATAGGGTAGACCTAACTTCTTCAAACTGAGGAATTTTAGGAGTTGGAGTCCACATATTTCAAAGTTGCCAAGTTTGAGAAACACTGGATTAGGTTGACTTTGGGCACCAAAATGATTGTGGTTGGTCACACTGTCAGTCAGATATTTAGACTGGATTTGGCATTTTTAGCTATCAAATTCTATCCAAGCCCTTGGGAAAAGCAGATGTTGTTTAATGGTGTTAAGATATTGTTGCAGGATGTAATGTGTTCTAAGTAAAGCTGCCTTTTGCAACTGACTGATTGTGAATTTGTCAATGACAAAGCCACAACATCAATAAAGGAGAATGTTTGTAGCTCAGGATTGAAATGAGGGATCCTTGGTGCTCTCTACACATGATTGTATTCTTGCAGATGTTTCATTATCCAAATTGGGTTACACCATCAGTGCTAGTTGACGAGTAATGTTACTTAGTTTGGATAATGAAATGTCTGCAAGAAAACAACCAAGCTCAGAGAGCCCCAAAGAACCAACAAAGTTGCAACAATGAAGCATTGGAATATTTGCAAGGAATACTGTTTGCCTGCAAGCAAGAACTTGGTGAAATCACAAAAAAGACAAAGGAACAAAAAATAAAGACACCAAAGTGTTCTGGGACTTTAGAATTGAAGCAAATAAACATGTGCTACACAACACCCCAGACTTAACAATTGTTAACAAAAAGTAACAAAAAGATCTGGCTAGTGGATGTTGCAGTACCTGGAGACAACAGAATAAAAAACGAGAGAAAACCACAAAATACAAAGAGCTGCAAACAAAAGTACAACTGTGGCAAAAGAAAGCAAATATAGTATCGTTAGTAATAGATGTTATCCCAAAGTACCTGGAGCACCTTTTGAACACCATTGGCATTAATAAAACCAAAACCGGCCTATTGCAAAAGGCAGCCAAGCTAAGCTTGCATCCCCTTAACACCAACAAGCAACATTTGTCCGTCTTGGGTCCTTGGGAGGGACTTGATAGGTGGATAAAAATGCCAGATCCAGTCTAAACATCTGAGCAATTGCGTGAATCAACTGTAATAAAATGAAAACAAGTAAAATAAAGCAAGAGGGGTAGAGGATGAATCAAATGGTCTTGATTGTCCCTCACCAAAGTCCTGGGCAAAGAGCCAGGTCTTCAAGGCTCTTTTAAACAATAGCAGAGGGAGGCATCCAGGGTGAACTTCATACCAGAGAGCAATCACAACTATAGGGAAGTGCTTCCAAGGTCCCAATATTTAATCAAAGGGACCAAAGTATGCCAATCTTACGGAATATTATTGGCTAGTGTCCACGGCAATTCATTTTCTGAGCATATCGGGTCTCATAGGATGGGATCAGAACATTGTTTACAATCATTCTGACAACTTACCTATGAAGGCCAAATAGTTGTATTTCACTGCTTTGGATGTTTGTTGCTCAGCACCAGGGTGATCAAATTCTGCTTTCAAACAGCAGTCCTCGACTTACAACATGTCTATACTTACAACATGTTCATTTAGTGACCATTCAAAAGTTACAGTGCCACTGGAAAAAATGGCTTATCACCATCTTTCACACTTACGACTGCTACAGCATCCACATGATCAAAATTCAGACGGTTGTCAACTGGCATGTTGCAGTGTCTGGGATCATGTGAAAGCTTTTTTGATGGTGGTGAGATTCTTTTTTTTTTACTACTGGTTCTGTGGGCGTGGCTTGGCGGGTGTGGCAGGGGAAGGTTACTGTAAAATCTCCAGTCAGAGTTGGGATTTGCCAGTTCTCTGAACTACTCAAAATTTCCGCTACCAGTTCTCCAGAACTGGTCAGAACCTGCTGAATACCAGCTCTGATTTTGTGACCTCCTGACAAGCAAAGCCAATGGAGAAGCCAGAATCATTTAACAACCTTGTTACTAACTGAACAACTGCAATGATTCACTAAACTACTGTGGCAAGAAAGATCATAAAATGGGGGCAAAACTCACTTAACAAATATCTCACTTAGCAACATGGTCCTAAGTCGAAGACTACCTACTTTCTGGATGCTGATTTGAAGGCCAGAAGCTCTCATTCTCATTCTTTCTCTCTCTCTCCCCTCCACCCCACACACAGAGAGAAAGTTAGAGCACTGACCTCTTCCTGGTACTCAGGCCCTATAATTAACACCACAATACTCTTAGTAATAAGATCCTCACAATTATGGAACCTATATTGAGAAGTACCACATCTCTGAGATTTAACATGAAAGTCTAGCTTCATAAGCTGTTGCTATCTCATACTAGGTTTTAATAGTTTTCTTGGCTTCATGTGGAAACCGTGGGCAAAAATGTTTCCCAGTTCTTGATTAAAATCTGCTACAGCTGCCAGGAACCAGTTAATTTGCTTCTTGAGTTGCTTCTTAAGTTGCTCATGAATCAGCAATTGGCCAGCTAAACCAAAAGGCTCAGTGCATTTAAATTATAAATGGCCAAAAGCAAAAACAAGAAGAGATGCATTGATTAAACCAACACAACCCAATTCAAACCAATATCAAGGTTTATTGGGGGGGGGAGGTGTTTGATTCAAAACTGGAGGATTTACAGGGTCCACTAGAAAAGAGGAAAGAAAACGAGGTTTGGGGCTGATATGCATGACCATTTGTCCTGATGCAAATCTAGGCATCTGACCATTTCTCACAGGCAAGAATAGACAATATTATCTTCTACCTATCCTCAGTCCACCAGGAATGCAGCCTCTACCTGTCTTTTCTATACATCAAAAGTCTCCTCTGGCCTCTTCGGGCTCAAGTTCACCTGTTGCTTCCTTCCACTGTAGGCAAACACTTCCATTCCAACTGCTTCCTGTATGGTGTGGCTAGAACGTCCCCTTCCCAAGTTCTGCCCTCTTTCCCCCTTTATAAATTCACTGATGGCACAATGAAATGGTGGACTTGGGATTTTTCTTTCTTTCTGGAAGTATGTGGAAGAAACAATGAAAAAATTGGTCCTTCCACCCTTCCTTCCTTCCTTTCCTTCCTTCCTTCCTTCCTTCCTTCCTTCCTTCCTTTCCTTTCCTTTCCTTTCCTTTCCTTCCTTCCTTCCTTCCTTCCTTCCTTCCTTCCTTCCTTCCTTCCTTTCTTCCTTCCTTCCTTCCTTCCACAGTAAAATCACTGAGCCTATTGATTTTTGTTTATTTTTATCTGGGTGAATTGAACAATGCTACTTTCCTGTTCCTGTCCAAGTGACAAAAATTATACAACAGAAGAGTTTCTCTCTCTCTCTCTCTTTCTCTCTCTCCCTCCCTCCCTCCCTCTCCCTCTCTTTCTCATTAACATCTCTGGGAGGTGTAAGGAACTACAAGATGTACCAACCAGAGGTTATAGTAAATGTGGTCTGGGTAGAACATCAGGACTTGCCACTAACAAAGCAAAGCAAAGCAAAGCAAAGCAAAGCAAAGCAAAGCAAAGCAAAGCAAAGCAAAGCAAAGCAAAGCAAAGCAAAGCAAAGCAAAGAGATAACATTGAAAAAAGGTTTTCTTAAGCTTGTTTCATTTCCAGATAGTTTACAGGTGGGAGTCCAGCAGCTTAAGACAGCAATATGGACAACACTTGGGCCTAGAATAGTTTTCACCAACCTAATGCCTGCCTCATCCCTCATTAGTCACATAATCCCCAGCCATTATGTCTGTAATAATCCATATATTGAAAGTCAGTGGTTTAGGAAACAATGCTCTGGAGTCAGAAGCTTTAAGGTTTTTTAATATTTGTATGATCTAATTAGACAAGTGTTTCTCCACCTTGGCAATTTGAAGATGTGTGGACTTCAACACATAAAAATCTCCAGTCTACACACCTTCAAGTTGCTAAGGTGGAGAAAACACTGAATTATACAGTTTGTGTGACACAGCGGTAAGCAATATAAACTCACAAAGTTGCTGGTCTGAATTTTGTCTGAGCTAGGAATTCATATGTGGGTCTTAGTGAAGCTGCATTATCTCAGCGTCAGCCTAGCCATTTCAAATAGGGGTGTGAGGGATAATAATACAGATTTAATTCATCAGGGTTTTAGAATGACAGCCAAGCCATTATGTAAAGCACTGTGGCTATCCTGAAAGATTACATAGATATGGTTATTGTTACTTCTCAGACTAGTCCAACCGTTTGGTAGGTCATGAACTTGTAGTAACTATGTTTTCTAATTTAGAGACTCACACTCTGGCTTTTGGCTGTTTTTTTTTTTAATGCTAGGTTGGCCTTTAATAAGGCATCCCTCATCTGTGATTTGATTCTGGATGAAAGGTCTGTCATAGCATATATTATTGAGAGTTAGCTGGGCCCAGAAGGGGGTGTGCATGACTCTTTCTATGCCCAACTGGCCTTCAAGTGTAGCATCAGACAAGAAGCGAGAGCAAGAGTGGGGATGTGGTGATAGTTACCCAATAATTTCCTACAGTTTTCAGAGGCATTGCCCTCAGATCACCAGATGTGAGATCTTGTTCATTAAGCTGGACATTAGACACCTGATCTAAATAAATGGGCTTGTTATAGATTCCATCATCTAGAGATCTACATTTGATGGGCCTTGGGTGATGGGCCTTTTCTACTGTGACCACCACATTGTGGACTGTTCTCCCCCACCCAACAAGAGGATGGTCTCATTGCTTCTAAACTTCCAAAGGTCCTTAAAGGCCTGGTTATGCCAATAGGCTTGGAGATCTCAGGGGACAGGTGAACAAGTGAGATGCCATCATTACTTTCAACCTCTGTCTATTATTCTTCTTTCAGTTGTTTTTATAGTTGTTTTTAATTCTTTTAAAACTTGCTAATGAGCAAAAAATTGAGTGAAAACTGAATTATTCTTATTAGGTATAATAAAAGGACAATCTAAGTAAAAAAAAATCAATATATCATACTACACATACTGACGGCAGCTAGAATTGTTTTCGCACAACAGTGGAAACAAACATCCCTACAGAAGATATGGTGATAAAAAAAGTACTTGAATGTGCAAAGATGGACAGATTAACAATAGAGTTAAAAGACAAGGAGGAAACAGAATATTATAAGATTTGAGACAAATGGTATGAGTGGTTAGAGGAGAAAACTAAAGAATATGTATAAAATTATTTAAGAGTTGCAGGAAATGTTTATACAAGGAATTATAAAAAGGTAAATATAAATGTACAAATATTAGAGAAATATACCAGGAATTGAAAATGAAAATGAAAGTATTACTATGTAAATAGGAAAGAAGCTAACTCTGATGCACTGTCAAAAATGGAAATGTGGTGTAAAAGTTTGAAAAATGCATAATAAAGATTAAATTAAAAAAAAATACTTGTTAACGACAATAGTTTTAGATATTTGTTTTAGTTTAGTTGTACACCACACAGAGCCACTTGTTTATGAGATGGATGGCTACATAAATTAGACAAATACACACTATACACAGACATTTACATGCAAGCATATATGCATAAAAATTCCAACTGAATTTTTACTAGCAGGAATACAAAGTCACTTGTAACATTATTTGCCACCGGTGCCCAGATTACTTAGTTGCCCTGGGGTACAGGTAGTCCTCAACTTATGGCCAGTCATTTAGTAACCATTCAAAGTTATGACTGACCGCCAAAAGGTTACTTACAACCCAATTTTAAAGTTCCAGTCTCCACCCTCACTCTCCCATCCCCACATTCACGTGACCACATTTTGGTCACTCGACAACTAGCCTGCACTTACAGTATGGCTTTTTTGGTATCCTACAATTACATAACCACAAATTATGCAATTCTTGCCCGAAAATGGCATTTATTTCTGGTTTCCAACAAAAACCAGTTCATAGTAAACAGTAGTGTTCACTTAACAACCGCTGGAAAGAAAAGGTAATAAAATTGGGTCTGGTCAGTGATGACATGCTTTATGACCTTCACAACTTAAGACCATAATTGCAGGCTCAATTACATTTGTAATTCAAGGACTACTTGTAGTATTTAAGATAAAATCAAGTCAGATTCATTTCCTGGTGATCACATACAGTAGATACATCTATATGGTTTTCTTAGGAACAGTAAAGAGGTAATTTTCCATTGATCTTCTTCCGGGATGTATTTTTTTCAGCTTGCCTACAGTCTTAGTAGTTCCTAGCAGTCTCCCTCCCAAGAAGTAGGGAGACCCAACCCTGCTTAGTTTCTAAGTTCAAACAGGGTCCACCAGGTGTTGGGAATCTTGGGACCTGCTGAAGTTTTTAAAACTACATGTTATCATCCAAAATGGTAGGTTTGCCAACCTAAATGCTGGCTTTGGATTCCAATCTTCTTTCATGACAAAACGGTGAAATTGCTTATAGGAGAAGTGCACAGTATAATATTTCATATTGGTATGTTTATGAAACCAGCCATTATAGATTGCAAGGAATAGTCTATGGGTCAGTGCTAAGTGTGAACTCTCTTTTAGGGTTGATTCAGGGGAACTGTATGATGTACAATTTCAGTCACACTCGCAATTTCCTTGCAGTCAAAAGTCTGGCTGTGATTTGTTTTTGATGCTTTCTTGAAAACACTCACTTTCTTTCTCTGAGTCTGTTCCAACATCCCTCTGCTCATTCTGCTCACTCTCTCTTACTTTCCTTTCAACATTCCCTTCTGACTCGTCATTCAAGTCTATGTTTCCAATTCTTCAGCCCTATTCGAGGTGCCCAGCCTTGTTTTTATTATTATTAGACAGCTACCCTCTTGCTGACTCTCGTTACCTGCACTTGTTTTGCTCAAGTAACTTTTCCACAAGTGTCTCAAGAGTTACCAGCGATAGGCAAGAGTTATTCAGATGAAAACAACTCTGCCAACTGAATCAGAAGTCCTTCTAAAGACTGGGCCGTTGTGTAGGATGGTGATTATATGGTCAAAGTAAAAGGGTGTGTACCTGAGTCAGTGATGGGGGAACTTTAAAAACCTTCAGGAGCAGAGGTGGTATTCAGCAGATTCTGGCCAGTTCTGGAGAACTGATAGCGGAATTTTTGAGTTTGGAGAACTGGCAAATACCACCTCTGACTGGAGATTTTACATATGCTTCCCCCACCCACCAAGCCACAGAACCAGTAGTAAAAAAATTTGAATACCACCACTACTTCAGGACCACATCAGTAACAGGTTCTCTAAGGCAGCCTTTTCAAACACTCTGCGAGAGCTTCACGTGAACCACAATCAAGGCAGAAGCAGCCAAGATGGTGGTTATCAAAACCCCAAGCCTTTTTACTGTAATCGCAGTAGAAGCATTCGAAGTTCATTTACGGAAATGGCAAGGGAAGACAAAGTGAGTCTTCCCTTTGCACATCGTGCAAAGCCAGACCCAAATCCCATGGTGGTTCATCAGAATGTATGATTCCTGCTTACGTATGTAAATGCTGCTTTTTCTGTTTCAAAGAATGTTTTTAGTGCTGTAAGGGAGGGGGGAGGGGGAGTTTGTCAGATCCCAAAGAACAGCCTCCCAGGAACATGCAACCATTGTATCTCAAAATACATTTCCCACAGGTCCCCATGCTGAATGTTTAAGACATTAATCTGTGTTGATATAAATCTGCTATTACTCAGATTAAGAGGCTGGTCTCATTTGCCAACGTGTTTGTGGTGGGAAGAAGTACATTTGAGATGACGCAATTAAGGCTTTCTTGTCCCCTAAGGAACAAGATGGCGATAATGTCAAAACCGCTGGATGAGATCAATCATATCTTATGCCCAGAGTGCTTGGTAACTGCTGCTAAGCCTTACAATTTTGTGTTTGTGTTTGCATGTCTCTCTCTTTCTCTGTGTATCTATACTGTGGAGAGACTGGGCAACAGCATGAAAGCTCACACTTTTTCCTCATAAGACCTGGTTGAATTAAACATATTCCATGACACTTTGTCATGCTCAATGGGGTTTGTGGTGACTATGAGCCAACGTATCTGGAAAGTATTGTTTGGCCTATTTCTGGCTCCTTTGCATGTCATTTCCTGGAACACAAAAGACAATAATTTACAGAGAATCAGCTTTGGGACCCATGCTCCTTTTCAAAGTCAAACTGATACAGTACAGCTTAATTAATTGTTGCCATTCCTCAAATTCTTCTTCATGGCTGCCATCAAGTATATTACAGGTAACATGGCTTCCAGGGCTCCATGCTTCAGTGAAAGATGAATTCTATATTTATTATTGGATAGAAAGACAGAGCCAGGAAAACCAAAAGTCAGTGCAGACCCAAAGGTGCTTTTACAAAAGGCAAGTGGGCTTTCTTTGTTTTTGCTTGAAAACATTTTGCTTTTCATTCAAGAAGCTTCTGAAGCAAACACAAAGCAAAAACAAAGTCCAGTTGCCATTGAAAAAACACCTTTGGGACAGTTATGACTTGGATCACTGAGAATCTCCATAGATTATCAGAGCAGAATTAACATGCGCTGTTTAGAATGTGAGGTATGGGTTCTTGACCCTATTAAAGTAAAAAAAAAAAAAGTAGGCAGAAGTGTCCAAATCAGATGCTATACTATGTGCTGTCTACCTCTCTATAGTTTCCCTCCTAGTTACATGCAATATTCATTGCCCTGTCAGATGGAACATCATTGGACTGCTCATGTTACATACATGACTGTCCCACAAACAATGGCAAATGCCACCTTTTTCAATCTAGGTTCAGGCAATATGGCACCCCAATACCCATTTTGCATTTCCCAAAATCCTGCCAAATTGAACTGTCAAAATTTAGCATCAAATACACCATTATAAATATGATTCTTTGCCCTCTTTTTGCCCCAATTTTGCATTTACATTCCACTGCAGTCCTAGACTCCACAAAAAGCAAGTCAAGATTTTCTGCCTCTCCAGAAATTGCATCATACAGGCCCTCTGTCATTTTTTTATTCCTCAATCATCAATCAATCAATATTCCTCCCCAGCCGCACAAGTTGTCTATTCTTGTGCTGAGTGAGAGTTTGCTTTAATTGTGACTTGCTGAATAGACCACAGAATCCTGATTCATAGCTAGCTGTAAAATAAAATGGCTGAAGTTCACGCTTTGCACTAAATCAAAATTAAACAAACGATATCGTGGCTTGGCATGTAAGCATGTTATAGTTCAACTAATAGAGACAATTTTAAACTAGACAATGGACTAACAGCTTGATTCTCTATAAAGCACAGGCATTTGGCGCAAGGCACAATGATGTCATGCACTTTAAGAAGTCATTGCACTAACAATGCATTACACAATTAACATCCTTTGTGCAATGATGTCATGACATGTGCAACAAGTCTTGTTCTCTTGCCCTCTCTACAGATGCTCTTGATAAAAGCTAGCTGCCTATGCTGAGCTCCCCACATTAAAACTGTCAAGTATGGGGTAAATGCCACCCCTCCCTGAAATGAGGCTGGCTGAACTAAGAATCAAGAGGAAAGTTTTCTGGTATAGGAAAGTTTTCTGGTGTAGAACACTTTTCTTCTGCAATCTGGCACAGCCTTGCACTAAAGGTCAGTAATCCAGCGTGGGCCATTTTGTTTCAGCCAGTACATAATGTGTGAAAGAAGATATCCAGATCTCATTGCATTTCTCCTGAGGAGCTCCAAAGCCAGTTCGTCTAGGGAGAAATGCTATCGACTTCTTGTTGTAAACAACTGATACCTTTGAGGATTCTTTTAAGAACCAGAAACTGGGTATTAGCTTCAGGAACAGCCCATGAGTATGTCAGGGTACTGGTTTCCCCAGCAGTGTTGTTTTACCCACTCTTTATTCCCACCTATTATCAATGCAGTCAGTTGTGCAGAGGTCCAATTGCAGGGCAAAGTAAGGCTGAGTAGTAAAACACCAAAGTGCCAAGATGTAAATAAGGAGAGAGTGCGAGAAAAAAGTATCTCTATCTATCTAGTGGTCCTATCCTACAAAGGAGCTTGAGAGAAAGAGTTGAGTTTAGCGAGAGTTCTTTCGTGCGAAGTTGTTTTTTTTTTCTTGCATGATTTTGCAGCTGGGTTATTCTTTTTTTATTAGTTTTAAATGAAAATCAAAGGGCAGCCAATGCACACTGAACCTCTGCCCTCTTCTGCATTACTCACTTAAGCATCAAAGTCCCAAGGCTGCCAATGCACACAGGATGATCCCAGCCTTGCTATGAGATGAACTAAGGGAGTCCCCTTAGGTGCCACTAAGTGGGGTGGGGTGGAATCCAATGAGGGCCTAGAGACTCAGTAGATCCCAGGTTCTACCAAATTATTTCACTGAAGCATATGGATTTTCTCTCCTTTCAATATACAAAACTGAAGGAGTGGTATGCTAGAGGAAAGGAGGCATAAGAGACTCAGTAAGGAAGCAAAAGGGGATGGACATAAAGAATAGCATACATGGAGAAAGGGGGAAAGGGTGAGGCTCTTCTATATCTCTCTCTAGTACCCATAAGAGCCCAGACTAATTAACAGCAGTTTCACAGGAAGCCTCATACCACTTTCCTAAATCCATTTGAGAAGAAAAGTCAACTTCTTGGAGGCAGAAGAGGAGGAAACATTAGAAGGACCCCAGTTGACCCTTACATGCTAATATCTTCTCTTCACTCCAGTCTTGTTACAACTGAGTCCAAACTTTGTGTTGCTAAGCGAAACATTTGTTGAGTTGTGCCCCATTTTAAAACTTTTCTTGCCACTGATGCTGAGTGAATTAATGCAGTTGTTATGTTCGTCACCTAGCTGTTTTAGTGAATACGGCTTCCCCAGGGACTTTGCTTGTCAAGGTCACGAGTGGTGATCGCATGACCCCAGGACATGGCAACTGTCATAAATATGAGTTGGTTTCCAAGTATCTGAATTGTGACCATGGGGATGCTGCAACGGTTGTGTGAAACACAGTCATGTGTCACTTTTTTCAGGGCCATTGTAACTTTGAATGGTCATTAGCAATAGCACTTAGACTTATATACTGCTTCATAGTGCTTTACAGCCCTCTCTAAAGGCCCTGTCACATTGGCCGACGGATGCAAAACGTTTGTAAAAAGGACACAGCAGACGAGAAAATGTTCCATCCGTTGTTATCCGCTCTCAAAAGTGCCCCGAATTTGCATAAGCAGAGCGGACAACAACGGAAAGGAACGGATGGGGGGAGGATGTAGAGGGGATGGAAAGCAGATGCTCCATGGAAGCCTAGCGGATGGAAGCGAATGGGAGCGGATGGCACATCCGCAGGGCTTCCAGGGAAGCACAGCGAAGCAGACGCGCAGTGGAAAGAGCGGATGCAGAGCGGATGCTGAGCGGATGAAGCGGATGCTGAGCGGACGCCTAGCGGATGCCTAGCAGATGCCTAGCGGATGCAGAGTGTTCACTGCGCATGCGGGGAGGATGCATTGCATCAGCCTAGCTGATTGCATCATGGACGCCTAGCGGATGCCTAGCGGATGCCTAGCGGATGCGGAGCGTTCACTGCACATGCGGGGAGGATGCATTGCATCAGCCCCGCAGATATAAAGGGAAGCAGCTCGCAAGCAGGTCACCATTCAGAGGAAAGACCTGCTGCCAGACACAGCTCCAGCCAGCCAGTCAGCCAGCAAGCCAACAACCCAATAACCATGGAGAAGAAGAGAAAGCCTCAACCATCTGCTGCCAGCCCTGGCAAGAGGGACAGGGCCACCATCCCACCCCCTGGCCCTGACTCTGCTTCTGCTGGGGATTCTGCTGCTCGGGCTCGCTCTTCTGGTGCTGGAGCTTCTGCTGGCGCTGCTCCTGGTGCTGGGCTTCTGCTGGTGCTCACTCTGCTGACGCTGCTCCTGGTGCTGGGGCTTCTGCTGGGGCTTACTCTGCTGGCACTGCTCCTGGTGCTGGGGCTTCTGCTGGGGCTTACTCTGCTGGCACTGCTCCTGGTGCTGCTGGTGCTGCTGGCGCTGCTGGTGCTGCTGGTGCTGCTGGTCCTGTTGGTGCTGCTGGTGCTGCTGGCGCTGCTGGTGCTTACACTGCTAGTGCTGCTCCTGGTGCTGCTGGTGCTGCTGGTGCTGCTGGTGCTGCTGGTCCTGCTTTTGCTACTACTGTTGTTGTTGCTGCTGCTGCTGCTGCTGCTGGTGTGGAGGAGAAACCCCTACAACCTTGAAGCCCCTCTGATGAGGGCCCATATGGCCCTGCCAGAGGGAGGAAGAGGCAGGTGCATGAACGGGAGAGGAGGCAATACTCAATCGAAGAGGAACATGAGGATGAGGTGCTAGAATGGCTGAGGGAGAACGACTATCTATGGTGGAAGGGACACAGGCTCTATTGAGACACCAAAGGGAAGCAGGCTGCTTGGAGAGAGAAGGCGGAGAGCCTGGGCTACACTTGGGAGGTGCTCCTCGGCTGGTGGAAGCACATGCACACCTGGTACGGGAAGCTGCACCTCAAGAAATCTGGCCAGGCTGTGGTCAAGCTGACGGACCGAGAGACCTACATGATGGCCAAGTGCAGCTTCTTGGAGGGTGAGATCCACCACCGAGGAGCAGGCCCTCTCACAACCCTCTCTCTCAGGCAGCCTGCTGAGACCCAGTCCTCTTCTGGCAAAGAGTCAGCTCCTGTGTCCAGGCAGGTATCTGTGGAGCGTGCCATCATGGAGACCCTCCCCCCAACAGCTGCACTACCCGTGGCGGAGCGCGTGGATGACCCCCTGATGCAGTGGGAGCAAGGAGAGGGCACTTCCATCACAGGCCAACCCGCATCCACCCCCAGCTCCACCTCCACAGAAAGGCAGAGAGGCAAACAGGAGGGTCAGAGCCACACTGTCCTGCTGGAGATCAGGGACACCATCAGAAGCAGCGTAGATCTCCTCTCTCAGCTGGTACACACCGACGTCCCATCCTCCAACCACAAGCCCTTCCTCACCTATGTCAACCAGACCCTCATGAACATGTCAGAACCACAGTACCAGGTGGTGAAGGACAGGATCACCGATCTTCTTCACAACCCTCCAGACCAAGCTGAACCTGCTCCCACCCAGTCCAGGCCTGCTCCTCCACTCCAGGTGATATCACTGCCCTTCCAAGGCTTTCCACAGGCCCTCACCTACCAAGGCTATGGCTACCAGGAGCTCCAGCAGCACAGGCAGCCCTTCCCAGTCCAGGCACAGGTACATCGAACACCACCGGTGCCACTGATGCCACTGATGCCAGCCATGCCACCGATGCCAGCCATGCCACTGATGCCACCCATGCCACAGATGCCACCCACGCCTCACCTCGCTCAGCTGCAGACCAGACATCCCCACTACACTGCTCCTTCCTCCACCCCACAGCCAAGCCCGGCCTCAGAACATCTGTCATCGGTATTGGGGCTGACACCCCATGTCATGGAGGAAGTAGCTCTCAACATCACGGGGCTGAGCCAGCTGTCTGAGAGCTTCCTCCACACACCGTCCCCTGTTGTCCTCTCGGGGCTGGCACCCCAATGACGCCTCAGACCAGCACTCCAGCAGCAGCCACCTCAACAGCACCTGGACCCTTCACCCCTGAGACTGGGCATGCCTCAGAGTGACCAAGAAGAGTGCCAGAGACTGGGTGGCTACCTGTTGACTTTATTTTTGCTTTGAACATTTTCCTTTTACAGCTTGTTATTAATAAAGATTATCTTTGCTTCACACACTTGCTTCATTTATTTTAGTCAAAAAAGTCTTGGTGGAAACTTTTACAAATGGTTTAAGCCTTTGCATGCTTGTGGGATGGATTAAGATAGCATTGGGATGGATTAAGATAGGATGGGCAGGGATACCTTTGGGATGGATTAAGATAGCTGTGGGATGGGCAGGGATACCTTTGGTATGGGTAATAGCTGTGGGATGGGCAGGGATACCTTTGGTATGGGTAATAGCTGTGGGATGGGCAGGGATACCTTTGGGATAGGTAAGGATAGCTGTGGGATAAATAAACCTCCAGTGCAAGCATAGTGGGACTGTATGGTCCACCCTCCCAGGTGCCACACCTACGGCCCTTTATTATCAATAACAATGTAATCATTGATCCACACATTTCAACATAAACACAACTCTTTATTAAATGCCCTGTTCATTGTAGGCCCACCCAACATACATGGCACAATCTCATCAGTGTTATGCGACAGCCTCAAGGAAGCATCCATTAAACATCTATCATCCTGTCTTGCCACTCCACTGCTCCAGCTGGGGAGTTGCACCAGTGTCTCAGGAGGTTGCGCTGCTTCTTCCCTTCACGTGAAGCTCTGTTGGGGCCTTGCACATCCAGAGTGTCTATCAGGTTTCGCCCTTGCCTCCATTCACCAGGCTCCATGTCCCCATTGCCTTGTTGGAGGTCCACGAGCCTGTTCTGCAACACTGGGTAGCGGGTGTGCATGAGATTGTGCAGGATGCAGTAAGCTTCCACGATCCTCCTCACGGTCTGTGGGCGATGCTGCATGGTGGTGAGAAGTACCTGAAACCTGTTGGCCAGGATGCCAAAGGCGTTCTCCACCACCCGCCTTGCCCTGGACAGCCTGTAGTTGAAGATCCTCTCTTCATGGGTGAGGCATCTGGAAGTATCGGGCTTCATGAGGTAGGTTCTGAGGGAGAAGGCGTCACCCCCCACGATGAAGTAGGGCACATCTTGTGTGTCGTTGGGCAGGGGGTCTGGATCAGGGAAGCCCATGATGAGGTTACATTCCAGCCCCTCCTTGAGGTGACTGACGCTGTATACCTGGGCATCTGAAGATGAGCCATTGCCTGAAGCATCGATGTACATGAACTTGTATTCAGCATCGACCATGGCGAAGAGGATGATGCTGAAGAAACCCTTGTAGTTGAAATAAGTGGACCCTGACTTGGCTGGAGCTTTGCAGGCCACGTGCTTGCCATCTATGGCTCCAACGGTGTGGGGGAAGTTCCACTTTTGATACCACTGCTCTGCAACTTTCTTCCAGCCTTCTTCAGTGGAGGGGCACTGGAGGAGCTCCTCCAGGTATTCTTCAATGATGGCCTGCACCACTTCTCTGACCACAATGCTGATGATGTTGTGTGGCACCTTCCAGCCGTACTGCATGCTCCTATACGTGGTCCCTGAGGCCAAGTGGCGCAGAGTCAGTGCCACCTTCAGCCCAGGGTCCTGGCTGGGCCGGAAGTTGGTGCTCTGCTTGGTCAACCTGGGTCTCAGCTGCTCCACAACTTCGTCAAACATGGGTGGTGGCATCCTCATGAAGTTCTGGAATGCATGAGTGTCTTCGTTCCTCAGCTCCACCGTCAGGTTGTTGTACAGTCCGTACTCTGCTCTTCTCCCGATCCATCTTCGGACCCAGAAACTTCTTGGCCGCCTCCTTTTCTTCCCGTAGAACAGGTGAAAGAGCCTGTAGATGGCTTCGCACTGTTGCAGAATGATGGCTACCAAAAGGAGTGTGTTACGATCCATGGTGGAGATGACTAGATGCTGTGGAAGAGCAAGAGCCAGATGAAGGCTGAAAAGGTCTGCACAGCAGGGCTACTGGATGGAAAGTGAGATCCAGTTGAGTTCCTCCCCCTTTTTATAGGAAAGATAGGTTTTCCGCTCGGTATCCCTTTGCATCCTCTAGGCATCCTGCAGACATCCTAAATATCCGAGATAGGTCCCCTCTGCGAATGTTTTTTTCCATTTTAATGCTTTGTATGTGAGCTGCATCCGCTTTCATCCTTTCTCCGTCTGTGCTACTAACACTTTGTGTCCGTTCTGCGTCCATTTCACTTCCTCCCTGTGTCTGTTTTCCGCTGGAGCGGATGCAAGTTGTACGGATGCGCAGTGGATGCCTAGCGGACATAGCGGATGTGTAACAGATGACGACGGATGTAGAACGGATGTTTCCCGTATGCGTTGCGGATGCAGAACGGACGGGTTGGATACATTTTCCACTCAAAAAGTTTTGAGCAGCTCAAAACTTTTTGAGCGGATGGAATCTCAGTCGACAGATGCTGGACGGTTAGAGAGGATGAAAAACGGAGGCAGTGAGTACAGAACGGAAGCATCGTGTTAACCAACGGATGGCAAGTGTTTCTCTCCGTTTTACATCCTCTTTCCATCCGTTGGTGCAGTGTGACATGGGCTTAAGCTGTTTACAGAGTTAGCATATTGCCCCCAACAATCTGAGTCCTCATTTGCCCACCTCAGGAGGATGGAAGGCTGAGTCAAACCTTGAGCCTGGTGGGATTCTAACTGCCAAATTGCAGGAGTGTCTTGTAAAACTGCTGTCTAACCACTGCACCACTGAGGCTCCATTAGAATAGAATAGAATAGATCTCGCTAGAAATCTGGTAGACCATGAAGAAGGTAGCAAATCACCAGGAAACAGTCAATATGTGTGAAAGGCCTCAAATGAGACTAAGGATAAAGGCCCTCGGAGATTGACCCAAGTCTTTATTGACAATATGTTCCCCAAAACATATTGTTGGGTAGCAAAGATGTTCAACATGACCTCTATCCCTGTATGGCACTTCCATCCTTCTGTATGTGTTAAACTGAAACTTCTTTAAAAAACTGTGAAACAGATGGCTGCATTTGATGCTGCACTTAGGAGCATTGAAAACACACCACTAATCTTGGAAAGGCAATTCAAAATGAGATCACAGTTACTGGCAAAAAAAGTGAAACAAAATTATGGCAGACCGAAAGTAACTGAGATATTATTCTATTATTCTCTGTTATTCTGGATGACACATTGGACATTAATGGTACAGAACAAATGACTTTAATGGTATGTTTTGTAACAGAACTTCATGGAAATGTCCCCGAAATAACTGTCCAAGAGCATTATCTGGAATCTGTTGAAACTGAGGTTTCCACAAGAAAGGTGGGCCAAATGTGCTTCTTTAAAGCTGGAAGATGGGAATTGTGACATGAAAGGTCAGAACTACAATAATAGAAATAAAAGAGGAGTGGAACCCACAGATTCAAGAGTCAAACCATCAAGCTTTATTCATCCAATCAGTTCTCATTCACTGAGCATCAGTGATGCTAAATCAGTTTCTGGGGAGGCCACTGGATTGTTAAATATAATTCAAAGCATCTGTCCATTTTTCTCTGCTTTGATTCATCAAAGGAACATTTTAAATACAGCTGGGAAGAGTCATTTTGACACTGGAACTGCTGAATGTCTTGCAATGGGACAGGCAATTAGGGGCAATAAAATCTAAAGGCCCTGTCCCACTGGCTGACGGATGCAAAACGTATGCATAAAGGACACAGCGGATGAGCAAAATTTAGAGGGTGGCTCCATCCGTTGTCATCTGCTCCAAAAAGTGGTGAAAATTTGCATAAACAGAACGGAAAAGAACGGACGTGGGTAGGATGTAGCCGGGATGTTAAACGGATGTTCGTAGGAAGCCTAGCAGATGATAGTGGATGAAAGCGGATGATACATCCAAAGGGCTTCTGGGGGAGAATTGCGAAGCGGACGCATAGCGGAAGGGGCGGATACATAGCGGATGACATGGATGCATCACGGATGCCTATAGGAAGCAAAGCAGATGCACAGAGGATGTATATCGGATGCAAAGCGTTCACTTTGCGTGCGGAGAGTATGAATTGCATGAGCTCCGTGGATATAAAAGGATGCAGCTTGCACGCAGTCAGCATTCAGAGGAAAGACGTGCTGCCACATACATCTTCAAAGAACACCATGGTTCGTCAGTCAGGGAAGAAGAGAAAGCCGGTGCCTATTCGTGCCAGCCCTGGCAAGAAGGACAGAACCACCATCCCACCCCCTGGCACTGACTCTGAAGCTGCTGGTGCTTCTCCTGCTCCTGCTGCTGCTGCTGGTGGTGCTTCTCCTGCTGCTGGTGCTGCTGGTGTTGCTGCTGCTGGTGTTGCTGCTAGTGGTGCTTCTCCTGCTGCTGGTGCTGGTGCTGCTGCTCCTGCTGCTGCTGTGGTGGACCAGCCCCAAGGCCCTCAAAGCCCTGCTACTCAAGCCCCTGAAGGCCCTGCTGCTGAAGGCCCCACCAGAGGGAGGAAGAGGCAAGGGAAGGAGAAGGGAGAGAGGAAACAGTACACCTTTTCCGAGGACCATGAGGAGGAGGTGCTAGAATGGCTGAGGGAGAACGAGTACCTCTGGAGAAAGGGCCACAGACTGTATCACGACACCAAGAACAAGCAGGTAGCTTGGAGAGACAAGGCAGAGATCCTGGGCTACACTGCAGATGTACTCCTGGGATGGTGGAAGCACATGCACACCTGGTATGGCAAGCTACACCTCAAAAAATCTGGGCAGGCTGCTGTCAAGCTCACTGACCGGAAGATGTATGTCATGGCCAAGTGCAGCTTCCTGGAGGGTGAGGTCCGCCACCGAGGTGCATCCCCTCTGACACCCCTCTCCCTCAAACAGCCCACAGACAGCCAGTCCTCTTCCATCCAGGAGCCAGCTGCCCTGTCCAGGCAGGTGTCTTCAGAGGGCCCCATGGCAGAGACCCCCCTGACAGCTGCACTCCCCATGCTGGCAGACTTGGAGGATGACGTCCTGCTGTTACAAATGGAGGAAGAAGCGGCAGCCACCAGAGACCAATGCACCCCCACCCCCAGCTCCACAGGACGCAGGCAGAGAAGCAGACTGGAGGGCCAGAGCCATACTATTCTGTTGGAGATCAGGGACACAATGAGGACCAGCACAGAACTTCTCTCTCAGTTGGTCCACTTGGACAGAGCATCCTCGGGCCAGAACACCTTCATCACCTACGTGAGCCAGACCCTCAGGGACCTGCCCGAGGCCCAGTACCAGGTGATGAAGCAGAAGATCACAGCACTTCTGCACAACCCTCAAGGCCCAGCTGAAGCTGCTCCGACCCAGTCCAGGTCTGCTCCTCCACCCCAGGTGATGTCACAGCCCTTCCACGGCTTTCAACAGCCTCTCACCTACCAAAGCTACGACTACCAGGACTTCCCACAGCAAAAACAGACCTTCCCAGTCCAGGCCCATGTTCATCACACGCCACAGATGCCACACCTCACCCAGCTGCAGACTAGACAGCCCCACTACACTCCTCCTTCCTCCACCCCACAGCCAAGCCCGTCAACAGACAATCTGTCATCAGTCTTGTGCCTGACATCCCAGGTACTTGATGAAGGGCCTCTCAACCTCACAGGACTGAGTCAGCTCTATGAGAGCTTCCTTAACACACCATCCCCTGTTGTACTCTTGGGGCCAAGCACCCCAATGGCGCCTCAGACCAGCACTCCAGCCACAGCCACCTCTACAGTCCCTGCCTGCTTAACAGCTGAGACCATGGACATGACTCAGAGTGACTGAGAATAGTGCCAGAGACTGAGTTGTTACCTGTTCGCTTTATCTTTGCTTAAAACACTTTACTTGGTTCATTTTGCTTTTTTAATAAAGTCATACAGTTTACTTAAGACAGCTATTAATAAACGTTATCTTTGCTTAACACACTTGGTTCATTTTTTTACTTAATAAAGTGTTGGTGAAAACTTTGAAAAAATGGTTAAGCCTTTGCATGCTTGTGGGATAGGTAAGGATAGTTGTGGGATAGATAAGGATAGTTGTGGGATAGATAAACCTCCAGTGCAAGCATAGTGGGACTGTATGGTCCACCCTCCCAGGTGCCACACATATAGACCTTTTGTATCAATAACAATTTGTTCATTGATCAACACATTTCAAAATAAACAAAGCTCTTTATTAATGCCCTATTCATTGTAGGGCCATTCAACATACATGGCACAATCTCATCAGTGTTATGCGACAGCTTCAATGAAGCATCCATTAAGCATCTATCATCCTGTCTTGCCACTCCACTACTCCACTGCTCCAGCTGGGGAGTTGCACCAGAGTCTCAGGAGGTTGCGCTGCTTCTTCCCTTCACGTGAAGCTCTGTTGGGGCCTTGTACATCCACAGTGTCTATCAGGTTACGTCCTTGCCTCCATTCACCAGGCTCCATGTCCCCATTCCCATGTTGATGGTCCACAAGCCTGTTCTGCAACACTGGGTAGCGGGTGCGCATGAGATTGTGCAGGATGCAGCAAGCTTCCACGATGCTCCTCACAGTCTGTGGGTGATGCTGCATGGTGGTGAGAAGTATCTGGAACCTGTTGGCCAGGATGCCAAAGGCGTTCTCCACCACCCGTCTTGCCCTGGACAGCCTGTAGTTGAAGATCCTCTCTTCACGGGTGAAGTATCTTGAACTGTACAGCTTCATGAGGTAGGTTCTGAGGGAGAAGGCTTCATCACCAATGATGAAGTAGGGCACATCTTGTGTGTCATTGGGTAGGGGGTCTGGATCTGGAAAACCCATGATGAGGTTGCGTTCCAGCCCATCCTTGAGGTCGTTTACGTTGTATACCTGGCTATCTGAAGCTGACCCGTTACCTGAAGCATCAATGTACATGAACTTGTAGTCAGCATCAACCATGGCAAAGAGGATGATACTGAAGAAGCCCTTGGAGTTGAAATAAGTGGACCCTGAGTTGGCTGGAGCTTTGCAGGCCACGTGCTTCCCATCTATGGCTCCAACGGTGTGGGGAAAGTTCCACCTCTGATACCACTCTTCTGCAACTTTCCTCCAGCCTTGTTCAATGGTGGGGCACTTGAGGAGCTCCTCCATGTATTCTTCGATGATGGCCTGCACCACTTCTCTGACCACTTTGCTGATGCTGTTGTGTGGCACCCTCCACGCATACTGCATGTTTTTGTATGTGGTTCCAGAGGCCAGGTGGCGCAGAATCAGTGCCACTTTCAGTCCAGGGTCCAGGCTGGGACGGAAGTTGGTGCTCGGCTTGGTCAACCTGGGTCTCAGACACTGTACAAGTTCGTCAAACATGGCTGGTGGCATCCTCATGAAGTGATGGAATGTACGAGGGTCTTCATTCCTCAGCTCCACCATCAACTGGTCATACAGTCCAAACTCCATTCTTCTCCCGATCCATCTTCGGACCCACACAACTCTTGGACGTCTTCTTCTTCTCCTTGTGTATAAAAGGTGAAACACTCTGAACAGGGTTTGGTTCTGGTGATGAACGATCGCAGCCACCATATGGATTGTGTCATGATCCATGGTGGAGAACAATGGATGATGTGGAAGACCAAGACCAAGGGTGAAGAGGTCTGTACACCACGGCTTCTGGACTCATACTGAGATCCAGGTGATTTCCTCCCCTTTTTTATAGGAAATATCGATTTTCCGCTAGGTGTCCTTCCACATACTCTAGGCATACTCCAGACATCCTAAATATCCGAGATACATCCCATACACAAACGTTTTGTCCATTTTAATCCTTTATATACGAGATGCATCCACTTACATCCTTTTTATTTCCGTGCTACTGACACTGTGTGGACATTCCATGTACCTTTCGTTTCCTCCTCCTTTCCATTTTAAGCTGCAGCGGATGTGAGTTGCGAGGATGTCCAGAGGATGCCGAGAGGATACAGCGGATGTTTCACGGATGATAACGGACATCGAACGTTTGTTGCCCGTATATGTCGCGGATGTACATCGTACGCGGTGGAAAGTTCATCCGTTCAAAAAGTTTTGTGCAGCTCAAAACTTCTTGGGTGGATGAAATCTCAGTGGACGGATGCTGGAGGGATAGAGCATATGAAATACGTATGCAGTGAGTACACAATGGATGCATCGCGTTTTCCAATGGATGGCAAGCTTTTTTTAAAGTTTTACATCCTCTTTGCATCCATTGGTGCAGTGGGACATGGGCTTAACATTCTCAATACCAAATTGGAAAAAAAAAAGAGGATTATATCGTAGTTGTCACTTTTGAGGCTACTGCTTTCATTAGGAACTATCTGGGAGAACAGGGACAGAAGAAAATTCAATTGCATTTCTGGGTGGGCTGAGTGATGTAGCACAATACTCTGGGTGAAATAAAAGTTTTAAGCAAGAGATGTCAATAATACACTTGTAGAATGGAACAACTGGATAAGCAAAAGACAGACCAACCATCTTACTGGTTAGATGAGGGATTTCTTCTAAGAGTGCTGAAAAGTTGGTATACAAAAGTTCATTTCCTCATTTTTTTCAAGAATGCAAGAATTGCCATAGAAGAGTTGACTATAAGGCGTTGGACAATCCTGTGTAAGGGACATCAAACCACAATTGCAAATTCCAACATCTTACTCTATAATCACTTTCTTAAGATGCAGGGATCAGAAATATCACCTCTATTGAAGTGATCTCACCACTGACTGATATATTGGCAATATTGACAATATTGGCAATTCTATTTCTTCCTTCCTTCATGATTCCAAGCACAGAATTTGTCTAGGTGTGCATTCACTTTCCTGGTGAGCAAATGTCAGGCCAGATCTCAATAAAATAACATTTGGGTATTCTATGCCAATGTGCATCATATTATCTGTACTGACTATGTTTGCCATTGCCAAACTGTTTCACCCAAGTAGAAAGATATCCCTTTGAAGCATTCACAGTCCTTTCTTGGATATTTCTACCCTCAACAGTTTGACATCAGCAAACATAGCAAATTTACTACCCAGATGTAATTTTTATTCATACATCAGCCACTATTCCTAGCCCTGATCAGTGGGATCCCACTGATTAAATTCAGGTGAAAATCACCTATTATTCTTACCCTTTAACCAGTTATCAATCCATGAGAGCTGCTGGCCCTTCAATTCACAGCGAAGCATTTGGAGGAGGAATGGGAAAGCAACATAGATACCTACAATGGGAGCCATGATCCATTGTCACAGAAATACTTTGACACTTGGGGGAATGGTAGTTGGCTTGAGATGCTCTTGAGAGGAGTGAAAGTGGGAGGAAAGCATCTCAGGCAAAAAGCTTTTCAAAGGATGGGAGAGTTGAATAACCTACATGCTTGGCAAATACCCTTAGTAGAGCTTTCTCCTTCTTCCTTGTCCATTTTTCAATCCTTTTTCCTTAACTCCAACTGTTCATGTCCCAGAGGGAAGAGGACTGTGTGCACAGATGCTGCTGAATCCTTCTCCCGCTGCCCCCCACCCACCTTGCATGGTTAACACCCTTGGAGAAGGAAAGTAGATAAGCAGACTGGAGTCTCACAGGGTCACATCATTGCAGAAGTTGTCACTGGCAGATGGCCCCATTACTAGCATTATTAGTTTCATATTGCTGAAAACCAGTTCCTTAAAGATTGATAAGATTACTTGCCAAAGTAAATTATTGCATGTACCACAACTCATTGTTTTGAATGGGGGTCCCCAAACTTGGCAACTTTCAGTCTTGTGGACTTCAACTCTCAGAATTCTCCAGCTAGCATTAGCTTCTGGGAGTTGAAGTCCACAAGTCTTAAAGTTGCCAAGTTTGGGGAGCTCTGCTCTAGAACAGGGGTTTGAAATTCAATTTCATTGAGAGTCACATCAGGGTTGTGTTTGACCTTGAAGGGCTGGGAAGAGGGGCATGGCCAGAGATGGCCAGCTTGACATCACTTGTGTTGTGGGGGGGCATCTGTGGTGGTCAAACTCTCAGGCAGGACTTCCCTGAGACCCTCCCTCCCTCTCATAATCTTCCTTCCTTCCTTCCTTCCTTCCTTCCTTCCTTCCTTCCTTCCTT
>BLBF01000032.1:27556075-27584840 GCA_015471245.1 Laticauda colubrina
TATTATTATTATTATTATTATTATTATTATTATTATTATTATTATTAAATTTATTGTTATATTTTAAAGGAAGCAAACACTCAGCTAACCTGCTCAAAGGAGCAGTTTAAACCTTGCTCTGGGAATCGACAGCACAGAAAATCAGGAGTGTGAAGAAGTTTATTTTGGCCTCTTTCAATTTCTACCGGCTGGCGGGGAGAGAGAGTAGCCGTAAGGAAACATGTATCCAGGCAAGCACCTCCTTCCCCTTTGCCCTCATAACCGCTGCGCGGTTTAACCGATTCCCTCCGCATCAAGACGGTCCATGGCCGAGGCTGCCAGTCCAGGTTTGGGCGGTTCCTTCCAGTTCCGCTTCGTCCCACACCGGCTTCTCTTTCTTCTTTAGGCAGAAGCCCGAGGGGTGATGAACACCCAGGAGGCCCCCAGGCTTCCACTTCGCGTGGAGCAAGGAGGGCGGGGCTCCCGGTGAGTCGCTCTCCGTTCCCGGCCCGCAACCCCTTGCTCGATCCTGAGAAAGCTCCCGGCCTCCGCCGGGAGGGCCGATGAGGTTCCGCCGCTTGCGCTGAAGCCCAGGCCCGAGCGGCGAGGCTTTTCCCTCCGCGGCGTTCCGGGCTCTGCTTGCTGGCGCACAGCGACCCCTGTGGCGGAAGGCCGACGAGGAGCGAGCGCTTCGGGGCAGCAACGCCTTCCGAGGGGCCGAAGCCACCTGTCGCCCAACGCGCGTTCCCGCAGGCCCGGCGGCCGCCATCCCTTCCCGGCGACCTCCCGCACTCCCTCCGCCTTCGGGCATGGCGGCTCCGCCTCTCCGTCGACCAAGGGAGGGAACGGAAATGGACGGTCCCGCTGCGGGAGGGGGGGACGGGGGGGGGGGGAGAAACCTCGCCTGCCTCCAACTCAAACAGCCGCATCTTTTCCCAGCGCTCCGCCTTTGCCTTTCTTCTTATATCTCTCCCCGACCGTCGGTGATTGAAGGCCGGCGGGCTCGGCTCCTGCAGTGAGGTCATCGAGCCATGTTTGTGACATCCCGGCCGTCTCCATAGCAGCGGCCCGTGATGTCATCAACATGGGGGGGCTGCGGCCTAATGGCGGGAGAGGGGACGGCCAGGTTGCAACAACAAGAGCGCCTCAGAAGATATCAGGGAGCCGTTCATCCTGGGAGGGTTTTTGCTGCTGCTGCTGCTGCTGTAGAACAGGCTGTCCACGAATCTGGTGGAGACGGCAGAATCTGCCAGGACCTTCCCTTTCCGTCCGCTCACACCCAACCTTAGTAAAAAATGCAGGAATTGGGTCTGGAGGTCTTCCATCAGCACACCTAGTCCCTGGGGTTGTGCGGCGCAGACTCACCAGCCTGCCTTTCCTTAGCAGGCATAATCACTTCCTCCATGAAAACATAATTAAAGATAAATTGGTGGCGTCTTGTCTGCACTCTGGTCAAGGTGTTGGGGCAGCATGGTTACTAGTGGTTACTTGTGACCCTGCGCTGGCACGACACTGTTGTTCTAAGAGGGTAGGGAGAACCAGTTGTGGAGACAACATCGCTACTCTGGCCTCAAGGCAGTACAGATCCAGACGGGACAATTGCAACTCTTTTCCAAGCCTTTTGTGAGAGAGGATATCAGGAAGAGCCTGGAAGGATCCCAGTTCGAATAAGATTTTGCACAGATCCAGGGCTCTGATGGGGGGAGGGAGAGTTTCAACCTATTTTCCAAAGTGCCTGAAGGCCAGACAAGGAATAATGGATGGAAACTGATCAAGGAGAAATTCAACCCGGAAATAAGGAGAAACATTCTGACAGTGAGAACATTCAGCCATTGGAACAGAGTTGTGGGAGCTTCATCACTGGAGACTTTCAAGAAGAGACTGGACTGCCATCTGTCAGAATGGTATAGGGCCGTGATGGCAAACTCATGGCACATGTGCCAGAATTAGCATGCAGAGTTATCTCTGCCAGCATGCGAGCCGTTGTTGCAGCTCAGTTCTACTGTGCATGCACATATGCATGGGAAAAGCTCCATGAGCATTTCCACCTGAAGTCATGAAAGGCAAAGATGTCAGTAAGATTGATCCGAGGAAGACCAAAACCCATCTCGGTTATCAGCTTTTTGGGAGGGAATTGTAACTAGTCTGTCTATCTATCCATCACTAAAACTCTGATGCCCGTAACCTTTAACTGGGCAAAATGGCATAGGGCAACACTTTTTGAAGCAATGTACCTCAAGTGAGCTAACTTACAGAATGAATCTAGCATTGGAGACTCCTGTGGAATTGAAATTTGGCGAATTTTATCAAACATATTATGCCATAAAAATTACCATAAAACAGTTTATGACATGAGATGTTCGATAAAATTAGCCAAATTTCAATTCCACAGAAGTCTCCAATTCTGGACGTATTCTGTAAGTTAGCTCGTTTTATTATGAAATGTCACAAAATGTTTCCTGTGCTGGTGTTTGACTGTGCTGTACAGTTCAACACGGGGTATTTTTTTTCAAGGCAGGTGACATCTCTGAATGTGTCCCAACTTTTCCAGTGAAAGCGGTACATTAGAAGCTCTGCCACAGTTGGAGGCATTGAGGAATCTGAATGGGAAATATCTCTTGAAAGGATGACCCAGCAGAGCACAGGTCACTTCTAGTACATATCAAAAAAAACCTGACCTCAGAGGGCACCTAGATGTTTTCATACAGTTACCGTAGCTTGCATTCTTATCTTCCTCTCCCAGCTATCCTGTAAATTCTGAAAGAGAAGATAATCTAGCTCAGGGTTGAACTGTGGACTCCTTGGGACTCTCTAAGCTCAGTAAATGCTTCCAAAACACTTTGATCAGAAATACAGGTAGTCCTGGACCTCCAACCACAATTGAGCCTGAAATTTCCATTGCTAAACAAGTTTAAGTGAGTTTTGCCCCAATTGATTATCTTTCTTAACACCGCTGTTAAGTGAATCCCTGCAGTTGTTAAGTTAGTAACACGATTATTAAGTGAACCTGGCTTCCACATTGTTTTTGTGGCCCACCAGCGGCTGGCGGAGCTGGCAGAAGAGTCAGACAGTGAGGAGGTTGGGGGGAAACATGGGCTAGTTCTGGAGGCTGAGGAAGGCTCGGATGAGGGCTCTGCGTCAGAGGTGGGGCCAGGACAGTCTGACAGTTATCAGTTGCCTTCAGAGTCGGACTGCAGTGAGGCGGAGGAGCAGCTGGAGCTGATTCCCAGCCTGCGCATGCACAGAGCTGCCAAAAGAAAAGAACAATTACAAACTAAAGGTCGATGTGGGAATAAAGCCACAGTGGATGGTGGATGGTCCCTCTCATAGGGATTAAATGAGGAGCAAAAGGGCCGGGGGCTTTTGCAGAAAACTGTTGCAGCGGTGTGAAGATCTGTCTATGCATCTCAGAGACTCTGCCGAGTCCTTCCTTGTCAGCATTGCATTTGAAAATATTTTCTTGGCAGCTCTCCATGCTACATAAGGTCAGTGCTCCTAATTACACCCTTGAAAGACTGTTTGCCAGGTTTTGGCTGAAAGTGAATGCAAGTAATTCACCTTTGTTTAATAAAAGGGGTTTTGCCAGGACAAAGAGTCCACTTCGTGCTTTTTGGGGAAGCCTAGGCTGACTGTGCTTGTCAGAAGGCCACAAAGGGGACCACATGACTACACGGAACACTGCAATTGTAATAAATACATGTCAGTTGCCATACATCCAGATCACGGGGCATGTAAAGGTCGTTAAGTGTGAAAAATGTTTATAAATCACAGTGCTGTTGTAACTTCAGTCATTAAACAAATTGCAAGTTGAAGACTACAACAAAACCTAGCTCCTCTCCAAAAAAGGGGGAGCAACTGTAGTTGGATTCCCTGTCCAGAGACTCACTAGCCAGAATGTGAGGCAAGAACAATGAAGTGGTCACTTCTCCCATAACTGGCTACCTCTAACTCTCCAGAATTTTCTGTATCAGGAATAATAACAATATGATTGTTCTGTGCATCTTGCTTAACTTCTTCTCTGCCACTGCACACTTTCCTTGAAAGAGGGGTGTTGATCACAGGAACAGAGGATGACACACACCCACCCTCAGCAGAACTTGGAAACTAACAAAAGGCAACAAATCACCATGCTTTTTTTTTTTTTTTATAAAAAGAATGACTGCCGGGAACACTATTTGGATTTCCCCTTTCAAGTACCAAAATAACTCATAAGACCTAGCATGAGTTAATGGGTACCTTTTACACTTTTAGAACTGGCACATGTTCTTAACATTTATCTTTTCTCCCTTAATCACAGCCTTCCTGCATAACTTATTTGTATTTTCACAGTTACTTCAGTGCCCTTTCTTATAGCAAACGTCAGTTTCCTCCCGCCTTATAAGGGCCATATGGAACGAAGCTGGAAACAGGCCTGCGAGTTTTCATAATGTGGAATGCTTAAAATAAAAACCCTTATTAGACTGTTCAAAACATTCCCTGTACATAATCTTTCAGTAATCCCTGCTGGAACACGGCAGGATTGGGAAATGTTCTTTGTCCCCCACGAGTGGGCTTTGTTCTGAGGTAGAAATGAGAACAGTTTGTTGAACACTGAGAAACGTTCAGCACAGGCAAGATTTGAACTGGTTTATATATATATATTTAAATTCATGGCCCAGGCTGTAGCTTAGGCATCGTATTTAGGCTATGATTGAAGTACCTGACAGAATTGGATAATCTGAAAAAATACAAGTAATCCTCGATTTTACAACCCCAATTGAGCCCCAAATTTCTGTTGTTAAGTGAGACGTTTGTTGGGTGGGTTTTGCCGCATTTTATTGTTGTTAAGGGAATCACTGCAGTTGCTAACATTAGTAATGTTCAGTGAATCTGACCTCCCGATTGACTTTGCTTGTCAGAAGGTCGCAAAAGGTCAGCAACCATCATAAGTATGAGTCGGCTGTCTGGATTTTGATCACATGATCATGGGGATGCTGCAAAGGTTGTAAGTGTGAAAAACAGCCATAAGTCCCTTTTTTCAATGCTGTTGTAACTTTGAATGGTCACTAAACGAACTGTGTAAGCCGAGGACTACCTGCACCGGCATGTTACACTAATTGTGCAATGCAGGTAGTCCTTGGCTTACAACAGTTCGTTTAGTTGTAAATTGAAGCCAAAATTTCGGTTGTTAAGCAAGGCAATCGTTAAGAGAGTTTTACTCCATTTTATGACCTTTTGGCCACAATTGTTAAGTGAATCATACAGTCATTAAACAAATCTGGCTTTCCCCCTTGACTTTGCTTGTTGGAAGCTGCCTGGAAAGGTTACAAAGTGTGATCACACAATCCTGGGACAGTGCAACTAACATAAATGCTCTACATGCCAGTTGGTAAACGTCTCAATTTTGATCACATGACTATGAGGATGCTGCATTGGTTATAAATGTGAAAAATGGTCATAAGTCACTTTTTTCAGTGCCTTTATACCTTTGAACAGTCACTGAACAAATGGTTCTAAGTTGAGGACTACCTACAAAAGGGTCCATCTGTGATGCCGTGCAGTTTCATGTATCTTCATCCCTCTTCTCCAGATGGAATCATGACTGTCACAGACTTGATAGCTCCTGATATTTGGGAGTTTGGCATTTTAAAACTTCCTTCATTCCTTCCTTTCCTGCTGATAACAAGACCTCACCTGCAGCGTGCGAGGGAGATGAGCAACACTCCTTGCTCAATCCCAAAGTTCATCAGGTGCTTGAAGCAAGTCTGCCTGGTCCTGCAGAACCCCGGTTGCCTGCCCCACAGACTTTTATAAACTCAAGGCCAAGGGTCCTTCCTTGCCCCAGTGCCCCACCACTAGAGTCAGATCCAGAGGTGGTATCCAGCAGGTTCTGACCAGTTCTGGAGAACCAGTAGCAGAAATTTTGAGTAGTTCGGAGAACCGGCAAATACCAGCTCTGACTGACCCCGCCCCTATCTAGTCTCTGCCTCCTGAGTCCCAGCTGATTGGCTGGGTCTTCTTTGGTTGCCCTGCACAGGAGAACGGAGCTGGAAAGCAGGATAGTGGGGTGGGATGGGGAGGGAATGGGGATTTTGCAGAAACCTTCCCCACGCCCACCAAGCCACACCATGCTCACCAAGCCACACCCACAGAACTGGTCGTAAAAATATTTGAATGCCACCACTGCCTTGCAAGCTCCGTTTTCGGCTGTGAAGGCCTTCTGCAATCCTCTGCCAGGGAAAACGGAGCTTGGGTGGGCCATGCGCAGCCCTCCGGAGCTGTTTTCAATGGCTGGGCCACATTGCAGCCCATAGGCCTTCATTTTGACACCCCTGCCGTAGAACTTCAGGCTAAATAACCCCAGCAGTACAGAGCTGGTCAGACTCACAAAATCTCCCTTTGCAGAAGCCCCAGCTGATCTTCTTGATTGTGGGCTGCACCAGCTGGAGGCTGCTACCACAGGGCCTCTGCAGCTGGGAACTGACTGAGAAGCAGGAGGCCCGTTCAGTCCTGCTGGCCCAGACAAGCAGATGAGCTGCCAGTAAGGAGCGCGGGGTGGGTTGAGGTGGGTTGGGGGAGGCTGTTTGCTGAGCCAGAAGCCCATCCAGAAATCACTGGAGACTCCCTTTCTCTGTGTGGCTGAGAGGCTCTTCTGTGAGACAAGCCAGTAGCATCAGCAGACTCTTCTATCAAACAAGCCCATCTCTCCCGCCTGTAGGTTTGCATTTAACCAGATTCCCAAAACAGTGGAGGAATGCTGCAATAAATGTCAACACAATAAAAACCTTCTTCAATAAAAATTGGACTGGATAAAACTTACAAAAATAAAGGAACCAATTAACTGAAGGGACTTTTCTGAAGGTTTTTTTGTGAAGCAGGGATGGAGATGATGGGAGATACGTAAGAAGTATGAACAAAGGAAAAGGAAAATCTTTGTTAATGGAGGAAGTGTCTCCAATTCAGGGTCATTCCTGGATTATTACTGGGCATGTTATTGGATAGCCCAGGAAACAATTGGATCAGAGAATAAATAAAGCCAGAATTCTCGCATGAGGCCTAAATCACCAGGCTCAAATTATTGCAGTTTGGATACATTATGTTATCGGTGATGAGAATAAACATCAGATCGTTTGTTGGGATGAGCTTGGAAACACTATTATAAATCAGATGGGATGTTCGAGGTCCTTGGCTGTGTTTAGGATCTAAATGCAATGAACATTGTCCCATCTCATACACTTAAAAATGGCTCTCACATTTCTCCTTCCTTGCAACAGGAAGCCAGTTGAGGGAATACAGATGGTCCTAACATGGAGTTTATCAGGATGAGAGGTACAGCCAAAGGTAAAAGAGTATAAAAGGAGGAATGAAGTTGCTGAATCCCCAATTGGTCCAGTTACCTTTGGGAAGAAAATGTGGAGTATGTAGAGGCAGTAAAAGATAGCAAATATATTTGCATTTTGTGTGTGTTTGTATAAATATGAAGCTGTATAGGCAGATTTGGATATCCCAGAGCATGTAAAAACTATGCAAAGCAAGGAAGGAATGCTTTGAACCAGATCAGCGAAAGTAGTAAATGGTTTACCAAGAAAAATTCCTAGTACACTAGGTAGCTGTCTGGCCTCCACCTGAACACTTTCAGTGAAGGCATGCAATTCATCATTAGTCACTGGTTCTACAGTACTGTCAAACTGCTCCTTCACTTAGGTCTGCTCATCCAACAATCCACCAGAACCTGTAACTTAGATCTATTATTGCATGTCCCAAATTTTGGGATGAAAGAAAATAGGTCTTGACCTTATAGCAATAGCACTTAGACCTATATACGACTTTATAGTGCTTTGCGGCCCTCTCTAAGCAGTTTACAGAGACAGCCTATGGCCCCCAACAATCTGGGTCCTCATTTTACCCACCTCTGAAGGATGGAAGGCTGAGTCAACCTTGAGCCTGGTGGGATTTGAACTGCCAAATTGTAGGCAGCTAGCTGCAGAAGTAGTTTGCAGTACTGCACTCTAACCACTGCACCACAGAGGCTCATTAACCTGTGTGGCAGCTATTTAAAGGGTGATGTCATATCCCATTCTACCTTCCCCCACCTCTCAGTCTCAACAAGGCTAAACACACACCCAGCTCTCCAATTCTGCATAGAATTGGCCTTCCCATCTTGGGATGTTTTCAGATGTAAACAATCAATTCTGAATATTGGAACCCCTACCTGTCTCGAAAGCAGCATATCATGATTTAATAAATGTTAAAATCCTGATTTTGCAGCATTTGAGTACGTTCAGCCTAGTGAAGAAGGCTAGGCAAATCAAGTTACCAGAAATCAGAGCTGCATGATTCAAGCAACTAAGGCTTATTTTATATTTCCTGGTTATAATAATGATTCTTTCACTTACAAGTACCTCTTTTTGTTATAAATTGGCAGCCCAGATCGTTCTCGCGAGGCAGCTATTTTGATCTGCTAATGATAGGTCTTTCTTCCATAATTGTCACCCCTCTGTCAATCCCACAAGACTTTCTGCACTCTTTTCTTCCTTGCTCTGTATCACTGACTCCTTCTTATCTCTGCTCTTTGTTGCTGCGCTGTGTAATAAGCACACACGAAGCTTTCTTTCTCCAAACATTTCACGCACTGAGGCCATTTGGCTGGATGCAATGGGCTGAAAATTCATGCCAACTCCCCTACCCGAGTGGAGGAAAGGGAGGATCCACAATCCTCTTATCCCTATTCCAACAATGACTGGCCTATTGGCCACAGATGTTCCCATAAAGCAGGAGGAATGGGCTGCTGAAACATTTAAGTGTTTGAAAACCCTCTAGGGAACTGCAGTTGGGCCACAGATAATACGCTGTGCCTATTTTTACAATCTTAGTTATTCTTACTGATACTAATTAAAGACCATAGTCAAGACATGGACGCCAAGGGTGTCCCAACACGCTTCCCAAAGCTATTAGCACGAGGGAGAAGGGAAAATGGTCGTCTTCTGAATTGGCTTGAAACAATCCTTCTCTATTTAAATGGGCAGCCTATTGTAATCTGTGAAAGTCAGCAGTAGCTGGCAAGCCCACCAGAAAATCGCAGTAGCATTTAGACTTATATACTACTTCATAACAGCCTTCTCTAAGCAGTCAACACTTAGCATATTGCACCCAATAATCTGGTCCTCATTTTATTCACCTCGGTGGGATGGAAGGGCTGAGTCAACCTTGAGCCAGTCAGGATTGAACTTCTGGAAGAGTTAGCCTGCAATACTGCATTCTAACCCCTGTGCCACCACGGCTATGGTGGTAGATGTGGTTAAATTTGCGGGAAAATGCAGCATTTCTCTGTCACAAGCATACAGACCATTTTTTTTAATGAGCATTATCATTCCTCTATCGCATAACCATGTATGAAAGTCAAAGGCCAATGTTTTGAGACTCTGAAGATCTTCAGGTTTTCTTTAATAGAAGACACATCTGGAGGGTAAAGGTGCAGACAGATCTGGAGGTAGTATGTTCCAGTGGATACCTCCCAGGCATGGCTCAAGAGATATGACCGCGGCAGTGCATTGGGTAGCTCTTTTCCCTCTATTTTTTTCCTGACAATTTCATGGAGGCCACTTCTGGCCACTTTCTTCTTAAACAAAAACAGGACATTTTGTGGGACGTCCCTCTGTCTTTTAGCACAAACTCTCAACAGGAGAATTTATAAACCATCCACACAGCTTCTTTCTGTCCCAGATTGCATTTTACTGTTACAAGCCTCGCCTGCGTAGGAGGCATCTAGCAAGGGAAGGCAGCCAACTCTGACTGGAGACAGAGATAAAAATCAGGTTTGCTTAGGGCTGAAGGCAAGCAGCCATATGCAACAGGGGCTGGGACACCACTGCTTTGCTGGCTCTGCAAATGCATTCCCCCCCCCCCCCCGCAACACCAGAGCACTTTAAAAAAGAATAAGCTAAAAAGTATGTAAGACGCAGAATCTTTTTCCCCTGCAGCTGGGGCCCCCTTTGCATTTCTCCACCCAACTGGACAGCTCTGGGCAGGGACTTAACTCCAAAGCTTGGGGTCAAGAGGCCGGGCCCACTTGCTGGGAGCTGTGGCTGAGCTGCGATTCACACACTGTCCTTAGGTTTTCCTGGAAAACGCCTTCGCTCTGATCATTACTTGCAGGCACTTCAAATCCTAATCAGCCCACTTGAAAGGGAGACATGGATCTCTTTGGAAACTGAACCTCATCACTGCCAGGATCTCCTGATGAGAACGGTGTTTGCTGATATAGGCCTCGGCCTCCATGCTTTGCTGTGTATGGTTGTTGTTTTTTTAAATTTTGCCTCAACCTGAATATTACAAACAAAACAAAAAAAAGAAGAGACGCAAACCCCAGATGGATTTCAAATTCAAAGCGTTGCTCCTGAGTTTGTTATCTCATCCATACTGGTAGGGAGAAGCTTGAGGCCAATCCTAAGAGATATTTCTGGCTGAAGGTCACAGATAGCTGTTGAGTAGCCAGAAATCCAAAGCAGCAGCTGCTGCCACTGCCTGCTTTACTCTTCAAGTGTTTATTTTCTTTCCCTCTCTCCCTTTCAGAAAGTTAGTTTTGTGTATTACAAAATTGAACCAGAGGAAAAGGCATTAGAAAGATATAAAAAATGCGCTTATTTGGCTCCATCTCCTGGTCTTTGCTAAAAGGATGGAAATTGTTATTCCTTGACTGGAGCTATTTTTACATAAATCTTGTGCACCAAGAAGAGTCTATATTAGGAAAGGCTACTTTAGGACATAAGTTCACAAATAATAGATCAAAAGATTATTGAACTAAACTACCTGACATTAAGAATACCTAGCACCTTTAGAGTAGATTTAAATATAGCTTGTGGTTTTTTTTCCCCAGGAGCTCAAGGTGATACTGAACACTTTGTTTTTCTCCCTGCAATAGCCCAGGTTGGATTGAAAGAGTGAGTGATTGACCCAAAGCCACCCAATGAGCACGCATGGCTGAGATGAATATGATACTCCAGAATTACAGCTGGCCTATGAATCTATTGTTCACCTCCATCCGTTCCAAGGTTGATCCAAAAGCACTTCAGAGTTCAGCCTTCCTTAATTACCGGCCTTTCCGAGGAGTTTGGACGACTAGAATTCCCAGTGTTGTTTTAATAGAGGCTTGAGATGCGGTCTGCTAAATGAATCCAACCAGATCACTGGAATGAAGGTAGACCAAGAGTTCTCCAGAGCAAGGGTGGATGGGGAGAGGGTCATAAAAAAAGTCAAGCTATGGCCATGACCATGTGATTGAAGCCACTTCCCCTTGTGCACATAATACATGTTTAAAAGGGCACTGCTTTGATTGTGTGATTATGGTTGCCCTTTTGCATTTATTTTACATTCTTCCTCCCCCTCCATCACCTCAGGTAGATTCTCTCCTTCTCCAGACCAAGATAGCTTGGATATGCTTGGATGATTTACTGTGAATTGCAATAGTTAGTTTGCTAAAGACGTCTGAATCCCAGCTACTTCACAAAGCAGCTGAAAAATCATTGCCCTTCCCAGTCTTAAATTTTTGCCAGTGAAATGAATGTTGATTTAGGTAATCAACATACATGGATAATGTATGTTACATGGTTAATAATAATACATGGTTTTGTGATAAGATGGGGTTACAAAGCAAATTCCTTTTGCAAATTCCTTTTTCAAAAAAAGACTTTTGAACTTTTCTGTACTTGTCTCTTAAATCAGGAATCCATTGGGGGGAATATATTACAAAGTAACATGCAACATCCCACAATTTAAAGTCCACCATTCCTTCCCTGGAAGGAGAGCCTTCCTCAATTGTTGAGTGTTTCCCATCTGTCAAGAGAAAATCTGCTCTCTCTACTGCCAATCTACATGCTGCCTTTGTTGCATCCGTTCTGAGTGAGTATCAAAGAGTGTTGTGAGTGTCCTGCTCATTATAACCAAAATGGTTGGTTTTCTCCTCTGGCTTAGCAGACGCTCCTTTTCAGGCCATCACTAGCTAGTGGGAGAAACATCCACCAATTCAGGTACTGCAGCAGGAATGAGGTGTTTGACTTCAAACACCCTTTGGCTTATCCAGGTTAGTTGTTACACACACACACACACACACACACACACACACACACACAGAGCCCACACACACCTCTTTCTTAGTCATCTCTCAAATTAAATGGATAGGAAATTAAAAAAAATATGGGAACACACCAGAGTAGAAATAGCCTCTTAGAGATGGAGGAGATCTTGCCACCACTGTGCAACCGGCTAGATTCCATCGAGTTGGATAGCCGAAACTGATCTCCTGCTAGATAACCACTGCTTTCCCTCCGAGCAGAGAATTGATCATAACTTACAAATATGGGAAACTGGCAAATAAGGAACTAAAACCCTGCTCAGTAACCTTCTTTGGATACTGCAAAGGGAGGCTGGTGCATCTTAAAATAGAGATGTAGGTTAAAATATTTCTGAAAGGGAAAAGCACAAAATACCCGCTCTTATTCTGCAGCCAAATGTTTCCCTTCTCTCTGTTTTATCTTTTTAGAAATCTGAAGATAAGCTGTAGCCAAAGAAAGGCAGGAGGAGCTTATAGATATGACAGAAGTTCAGAAAACCAAGTGCTAGGAGAGAGAGCAAATGCTGGGTGAGAAATAAAAGTCATCCTCAAATTACAACAACAATTGAACCCCAAATTTATGTTGTTTGGTGGGAAATTTGTTAAGTGACTTGTCCCATTTTTTGCCTTTTTTGTCACATTTGTTAAGTGAATCTCTGCAGTTGTGTAACATGGTTGCTAAGTGAAATCTGGTTTCCCCATTTACTTTACTTGTCAGAGGGTCGCAAAAGGGGATCACATGACTCTAGGATATCGTAATCATCATAAATGTGAGTCAGTTTTCAAGCATCCAAATGCAAATCACGTGACTGTAGGGATGTTGCAACAGTCATAGGTGTGAAAAGTGAAAAAAAGTCACTTTTTTCAGTGCCATTGTAACTTCAAACAATCACTAAACGAACTGTTGTAAGTCAAGAACTACCTGTAGTTTCAGTGGACTCTGTGTGTTGTCAAGGAAAGAGAGAGTATGGTCACACCATCCAATCACTTCTGATCATCTCACAGCAGCTCAGATATCATTGCCTTCAGGAGAATGGGTGGCCTCATGTTACAAAATTTACATGCCTTGAACCTGTGATGGGATAATGTGGGTTAAGGAAGGGAGAAATGTTACTTCTACAGTATACTCTTATATACTGAGGCAATGGTGGTATTCTACTGGTTTGGCCCGGTTCTGCGGAGGCAATAGCAGCGATGAGCAGCAAAGGCCCAACCAGTTCTCTCTGCCACTCTGCTGTTGGGCCCACCTGCTTGCCCAGGTTCTCTTAACTTTATCCTCTGAATTTGAAGCGCAGCTGCTTTGCGCGGCACAGAAGAGTGTTGCATGGCAGCTGCTCAAGCGACCAGGATTGTGCAGGCTTGCAGGAGGTGAGTTAGAATGCCTCTGCATCTGTGCAAAGTGTTTGGTGCACGCATGCATGCAAAGTGTGTGTGCATGTGCACCAAACGTGCCTACCAAGTCACGCCCACCGAACCAGTGGCAAAAATATTTGACTCTCACCACTGTACTGAGGGGTCCTTGGTGTTCTCTTAGCTTAGTTGTTTTCTCCCAGACGTTTCATGACTCAAAGTAGGTACCATCATCAATGCTGGTTAGCTAACTTTGGTCTGCAAGAAAACAACCAAGCTCAGAGAGTATCAAGGACCACTCATTTCAACCTTGAACTATAAATATTCTCCTTTATTGCTACTTTTATACTGACATGCTTTCCCCACTCTTGAATTATAGTGCTGTTCACCCATCCTTGAATGAGCAAGAAGCTATACTATGTACATTATACATACTCTCCTCTTTGCTGATCCCCGCCTGGCTTCTCTTCCCTCTGTCCTCAGTTGCTGCCAGCATCATTCCAAAATAATTGGTGACAAAGCTTAACAGATTTGAAATATGCCTTTGGATGGTGCAGAGAAAAGATCACTTTGATATTGATACACAGCCGAGGCAATACACGTTTATTTCATTCATGGATTCCCTTCATTCACAGATTAATATGCAATTTTAAAAATACACATTTGTTTCATTTAGTAGAATGCAAAACTTGGAACTTAGAATAACTTTATTGTCACTTTAAATGTACACTAATCTACACACATTAAAATGAAATTTTGTTGCATGCAGCTCTCAAAGGGTCACCACCTCCAATATACACTACATAAAACATGACAAAAATAAATAAATAAACATTATGCATGTACCCACATATATGATATTATATAGTAGGAGTGAGATGAAGGCAATGTCATATGAACAGAGCAGAAAATGATTTTGTGCTTTAGCTAGATCCAAATGAGGACTTATGAGGATTTCAGACTTTTTCATGAATGGACTGGGGTTGAGTAGAAGACAATATTGTGTGGCCAACAGTGAAAACTGAGATGGTCAGACAGACCATGAATGTGCTGAGGGACGTTGTCTGCAGGAGAGGACTCAAGCACAGGAGAAAGCCCTATTTTCTGTTTCTCCTGGCAGTATCCACTAGAGGGAGACAAGGGATCAAATTAAAGGATTTTATAATTGAGACTGATGTAGCGTTCAATACTTGCTTTATTTACCCCATCCCACCCCAAATATTGGTGGTTTTTGTTATGTGCAGAAATTGCTGCTCAAAAAGACCAGTGATACTCTTAAGAGCCAAGCAACATGGCATTAGCTTTTAGCTAGGAAGTTCCTCAAATTCTGTGCCATATTTCAAAGAAAATTCTGCTACTTGTTCTCATTTCTGTGTTTTTAAAATGACTAAAAGAGATACTTCCACCAATATGCTACAAAAGCCCTTTGTATTTAACTGGGTAAAATGGTGCATCATAGCGGAAAACATTTTCAACGAAGGTACCTCAAATGGACCAACTTTCAGGAAGGGAGGGAGGGAGGGAGGAAGAAAAGGAAGGAAGGAAGGAAGGAAGGAAGGAAGGAAGGAAGGAAGGAAGGTTGTCATGCCCCAGGATTTCCAATCCTCACTGCCATCATCCCACAAATAAATTCAGTGGAGAAACTGACAGAAAGTTGGAAGTTTTTTCTGCTGTCTCTGATTTTTTGCCTGCCCATGATCATTCTGGTTTTCTATTTAGGTAAGAAAATATGTCTGAAACAATGATCCAACAGGGCACAGCTTATCTAATTACAAATAAAGTTAGCACGTTATGTAAATCTAACTGTGTCTTTTTTAAATGCACCATGATGTTGCACAATATGGGAATCAACTCTTCCAATAAAGGCCATGGCTAATCCTTCCAGCTTTCAGGTAAGAAGCCCACATCCATCTAGAACCAGGTTTAAGTGCTAGAGTAATTGCAGAAGAAGAATAGGGGAATGAATCTTCCTTAAAAGCTCAGATGATTGCATAAGGATCCTGGTTAGCACAACTCACAGATCTGGAAAATATTAGATTGGAGAAGGCTGGCTTAATAGATCAGTGGCTACTTGTTTCATCATTTTTCCAGATGTTCACTCACATGCAAGACCCAACCTGTTGACAAAGGCATTTTATCCACCTGTATGCCCAGAGAGCATTTATGCACTCATTTTAGTGGGTTTCTGCCAACCACAGATTCCTCTTCGAGTCATTCTGTGTTGGCATGTGTGTTCATAGAGTAAGGGTTTTACCTGATCAAGGAGTAATAAAGCAAGATATTATAACTGAAGGGGCACACATTATAGGGAAAGGTTAAGTCTAGCATTGTGCTGGTAGCATCCGACCAGGAGGATGGCCAGGGAGCATATATTATGTGCATAAGTGTCTGGAAACACAAATGAAAATGGCCTCAGATTAGCAATGCCTTTGTTAAAGAACAAGTAGAGGGATGCAGAGACAATTTCTGTCTAAACCTACTTTCCTCATGTGATCAATAGGTCATGAAGTGCTAAAAAACCAGCACCGTTGGACTAGGAACGCCAACAATTTCCACCTCAACTTCATCATATGAAAATGGCTAAATCTTCTCAAAGGTTGTACCATTAATTGGAAGCTTGATAGGACAAGAAAACTGTGAGATCTTCAATTTGTGGTCTGCTAGGAGCCTACCTTTCCCACTCAGGTCTGACATTTCACTTGGTCACCAAAAGAAAAGTTTAAACTGTGCATCTATTACCCCCACCTTACATATTTGAAATATTGGTGTGTTTTAGGCAGAACGTTCCAATTCCAGACTTCTTTCCACCTTTCAAAGAGGGATAAATATATAAATGCAATTAAGAAGCAAGGTGGCCCTTCTAAAATTGAACAATTCAAGGATGTCTTTAATCTCTTAAAAACCCTTAGGCAAAAGTAGTGAAGCGTCTGCCAACCCAGAATTCCACAGCTGGCTGAGGAACTCTGGGAATTGAAATCCACAAGTCTTAAGTTGTCAAGGTTGGAGACCCCTGTAAGTTTATACCAAAGAATCTCCAGAGGTTGACCTGCACCTCCTGGCAGAGGTGGGTATTCAGCAGGTTCTGACCAGTTCTGGAGAACCAGTAGCAGAAATTTTGAGTAGTTTGGAGAACCGGCAAATATCACCTCTGACTGGTCCCGCCTCCATCTATTCTCTGCCTCCCGAGTCCCAGCAGATCGGCTGGGTCTTATTTGGTTGCCCTGCACAGGAGAACGGAGCTGGAAAGCAGGTTAGTGGGGTGGGCTGGGTGGGGTGGGAATGGAGATTTTACAGCCTCCTTCCCCTGCCACGCCCACTAAGCCATGCCCACAGAACCGGCAGTAAACCATTTTTGAATCCCACCACTGCCTCCTGGCAACATAGTACTTCCTATGTCCTGAGGTTCCATTTGGGCTGAAACAGAAAGGGAAACATTTTGTGGATTTGAAAGCATCCCATCCACCCAAAAAAACCTGACTTGAAAGCACACACACACACACAAATCCCTCAGTGTATGCAAAGCACTAAGGTTATTTTGGAGCTCTGTCTTTCCCTTCATTTTTCATTGCCAGGTAAATTGTAATTTTAATTAAAACCTAAGGGTTCCTTACCCTTATGTCTGACAGATATGCCATGCTTTTGCACGATGTGTAAGTAGCTGGAAAGCAATATATAGCTTTGTCTAAATGCAATGATAGTGTAGCTTTACTGCATGTATCCAATGATGACCTTAATTACTTTGCAAGAATGAAGGAGGAAATTAGATGCCAGATAGATTACATGGGTTCAAGGGAGACTCCAGGACAAAGTTTGCCCCTTAAATAAAGCTTCAGAATCAAACTGACTGATAACCGGAGTTAACAATTAGCTACATCAATTGCAGAGCAGCAACAACACTAGAACCACAGGTCAAGGGCTAGTTCTAGGCCTCTGGAATTTAACACACTTAGATTGTATTTGCTTAGTATCTTGTTTGAGCTATGGGTCCCACCATTTATTTTATTTTACATCACATTTCATTATTTTGCATTGCTTTTAGGCAGGCCTGTTCTCTGAAAAATTCAGAAGAGTGGACAGAGAATGTTTCTGGGAGCCTCAAATTTTTGGCCTACTGCATCCAATGCTGAAGCGTTTTTTCCCCAGTTGAAATGAATGGTCAATATGAATATGAAGGGAATCCCAAATAACTAAAATAACTGTTGAAGTTATATTTTAGCTAAATACTTGTATGTATAGTCCTCACTTAACAACTGCTCTGTTTAGTGACTATACAAATTTTTGACAGTGCTGAAAAAGTTAACTGTATGGCCATGCTTCATGTGACTGTTGCAGTGACCGCATGGTGATAGGAGTGAGATTTGGGTGCTTCGCAGCTGGCATATTTTTACAACCATCACAGTGCCCTGCGCCATTCGTAATCGCCCTTTGCACCCTTCAGACCTAGCTTCCAACAAGCAATAAAATCACAAGTTGTGGTCACACACGAGGTCTTGCTTAACAACCACATCACTGCTGCTATGGTTGCCAGTCCCAATTGCCATTGTCAAGCAAGGACTACCTATATTATAACTTGAATTTAAAAGACAGATAGCCTTCAACTTTCGACAATTGAGCTCAACATTTCTGCTGCTAAGTGAAACATTGAATATTGCCCCCTTTTTATGACCTTTCAAGCAGTGGTGGGATTCAAAAAAATTTACTACTGGTTCTGTGGGGGTGGCTTGATGGGCATGGCATGACTTGGTGGGTGTGGCAGGGGAAGGATATTGCAAAATCTCCATCCCCTCCCTACCCATCCTAGGGGACAGCCAACCTGCTTTCCAGCTCTGTTCTCCTGTGCAGGGCAACCAAAGAAGACCCAACCAATCAGCTGGGACTCGGGAGGCAGAGAATAGATGGGGATGGGGCCAGTCAGAGGTGATATTTGCCGGTTCTCCAAACTACTCAAAATTTCCACTACTGTTCTCCAGAATTGGTCAGTACCTGCTGAATAGCACCTCTGCTTTCAAGCCACAGTTGTTAAGTGAATACAACAGTTGTTAAATTAGTATCTCGGTTGTTAAGTGAATCTGGCTTTCTCATTGACCTTGCTTGTCAGAGGATTGCCAAAGGTGATCACATGTTCCTGGGACATAGCAAAGGTCATAAATATGGTATGAACCAGTTGCCAAATATCCAAATTTTTCTCACGTGACCATAGGGGTGTTGCAAAGGTTGGAACTGTGAAAATTGGTCATGAGTCACCTTTTCCACTGCCATTGTAACTTTGAATAGTCACTAAATGAACTGTTGTAAGTCAAGGACTACCTGTATTGATCCAGATGATCGCCTCAAAATGTCGATTCATATTTTGGATGGGATTGTCTTTATGTTTGGAAATTTCCCCCATTTTTTTCCTCGTCTTCCTTCCCCACCCTGAAACAGGCGAGATAGAACAAAATATACTCAGAGATGGTATATTTCTTTTATTCCATATGTACCCAAGTGATCATGATATGCATAATGATTAAAGTAAACAAATCCTGAGAATTATCAAAGGGAATTATATGAAAAAGATGCAATATGTAATTTTATTTTATATTTTATATGTCCTGCATATAATAACAGCAGCGAGATGAGCACTTGCACAATATTGGAAAGGAGATTCTATACTGACAAATAATTGAATTATCCAAAAGATTTTTGATTGCGCGGAAATGGACTAACTTTCATTAGAATTAAAAGAGAAGGAAGATTCAGATTTTTATACAGTTTGGGAAAAATATATATATATATATATATAAACATATATATATATATATATGCTGTTCAGCTTCCTTCGGGTATTATCCCACATCATTGTAGCTGTGCTTTTAAATGATACGGCCTCCCTAAAATACACAAAGAAGGCATACCTCTCAGACCCATAGCCAGCTCCAAAGGAGCACCATTAAAAAACCTAGCTAAACACTGAGCAAAACAACTACAGCCCCATGCTGAAACCGCAGGTTCATATGTACAAACTCATACCACTTCTTAGAAATGATCAAAGATCTACACGTGGAACAAGAAGATCTGCTTGTAAGTTTCGATGTGGTTTCACTATTCACTCAAGTCCCGATAAAAGAAAGTCTTGAAATCATCAAAAATAAATACCAACCAGCTAAACACCTCATGGAACGAAACAGAACACTGCCTAACCAACACATATTTCATATACAAAGGACAAAGATACAAGCAAATTGAAGGAGCCCCTATGGGATCACCACTGTCACCCGTCATTGCAAACCTGTTCATGGAAGAATTCGAATCCAGAGCCCTGGCTAATGCCACCCACAAACCCAAACTATGGCTAAGATACATCGATGACACATTTGTGATTTGGCCCCATGGAAAAGAAAACCTAAACAATTTCCTAACACACCTAAACAACACACACCCCAAAATCAAGTTCACCATGGAAACGGAAATAAACAAACAACTACCATTCCTAGATGTACTAATCTACAAAAGAACAGATGGCACACTGGGACACACCGTATACCAGAAGAAAACACACACCAACCGCTACCTCAACGCCCAATCCCACCACCACCCAGCACAGATAAATTCCGTGGCTAAAACACTAATTACCAGAACCAAACGCCTGGCAGATAAGACACATATAAAAACTGAACTATGCACCCTGACTGAAGTATTGACAGCCAATGGCTTCCACAAAAACAAAATCACCAACTTGATCCACAAAAACACACCAAGACATAACAGAGACCTAGAAGATCAACAGATCCACGGAACAGCTGTCCTGCCCTACATAAGAGGTACTACAGATAAAATCAGTAAGATACTACACAGGCATCACATCAAGACTGCCTTCAAAACAGACAAAATAGCAGCCATCCTGAGGAACCCCAAAGACAAAATTGACCTGGAAAACCAAGGCATATACGAAATTCCCTGTACATCATGCCCGGCCACATACATTGGACAGACCAATAGAAGAATAAGTACCCGCCTAGAGGAACACAAAAATGCAGTAAAAAAGCTGGAACACACCTCCTCACTAGTCCAACACATGAAAGCCACAGGTCACAGCATCAACTTCAATGGCACCAAAACCCTAGCCACTATAGAAATCCCCAGCCACAGAATCATCAGAGAAGCCATAGAGATTGAAAAAAGACCTGAAAGCATGAATAGAAGAGATGATTCCACCAGACTGTCAATCATTTGGAAGCCTGCACTCTCAAATAGAAAGATCTCCATGCCACAAGCCAGGCAAACACCTGGGCACAAACGGACTCCCTCTGATAGCTCCAACTCAAACACCCCCCCACCAGGCACCCAGGTGAAACCCAGCTTGCTAATGAAGAGCAGCCGTCCCTTCACACGGAGCCAAGCTGCACTGAAAGCCTCCAACACAAAAACAGAGTGTTGCCAGCCAATCAAAGCCACAAAACAGACAGAAGAAACCAGAAACACCAATCAATCAAACTCCAAGTCCAATGAACACAGATCCAGGCTCCCAGCCAATCAGAATGGACCAGCCTCAAATTTGAAACCAGGAACTAACTCTGTACAGAAGCCTGAGGATGGCAGATGAGATTCTGCTGAAACGTTAAAATTCAAGAATAGAATAGTATAAGAAGAAATATTTTAAGGTACATGAAAAAGAAGTACTGGGATTTCAGGAAAATAGCTGTATTGAAGTGGACCAGTCATAATTTGGATCTTTCACAACTTGGAATGGATTATATAGAACAATTAAGCATTGGTACAAAGACACAGAATATACTCTCTTGAACTGTCTCTTATTAAATACAGTACTTCTTACCATGGCAGCTGTCAGAACTGGGGCAATTCAGTTGGCCCATTATAATCAGTGGGCTAAGAGGATGCTGTTCTAATGAAATTTTGATCATACTCAGGGGTGGGATTCTACCGGTTCTGTCCACCTCGGTGGAACCTCTAGCTCTGAAGAGCAGCAGACATAGAACCGGTTCTGTGTTTGTTGCTGTTTGGCCCACCCTCCCTTCTGGACTCTTACCTGAACTTTATTTCCTGCTTTTTCAACTTCAGTTGCCGTGCGAGGCACAACTGCGCTTGAAAAAGCAGGAAAAAAGTGCTTTTTGAAAGACTGCTTCTCTGCACACAGCGTGCTGATGATGATTTACAGGCACCTGTGTGCAGCATGCAGGGAAGCACATCGTAAATCACCGAACCAGTAGTTAACCCTGTCAGATCCCACCCCTAATCATACTATCTTTAGAATCCTTTTAGTGGTGCTTGACAGAAAGTGGTAAGAAACTGTTAATTCAAGCATTCTTTGTTATTTTTGGAATAGCATCAGTGCTTTCCGGTAGCAGGTTGGCCAAAATCTAGAAATTCTTTGATTATGTAAGGATAAGGAGAAAATTACTTGTCCAAACCCCTTTCCTGACACATAGGAGAACACATTCTCTTTGTTCATTTTGATATTTTCCATCTTAACTCATGTTATTCTTGGGTATATATGTGTTTTCAATGTTTATTTGCACATTGGTAATTCTGAGCCCGATACTGACCCCATGCATGTGTTCAGAATATCTTCAGATTGCCGAGTGTCTTGAGGAGATGCGCCACCAATGCTGCCAGTTGGATCAGGATTTGCAGAAGGCAAGGCAGCAGTTACTCCAATCAGAATACGAGTGTTCTGTGCTGGAGGTGAAGTTAAAACATGCCCAGAACCAAGTAGAGGTGGAAATGAAGAAAAGACGTTGGGCAGAAGCTGAACTGGAAAAGCAGGCATGTGAATTTTATTCTCTTGTCAAAAACAGCATTCCCAGTATGAGAAGACTACCAGGAGTGGAAGGGGGAGGAAAATGAATAGTATCCCTTCTGTCAAGTAATAGATTTTAGGAAAAATAACCTCCTAATCTGAAAATAAGAATGGACCACCTCTAGCCTTTCAGCTATAATTGGACTTGAATTTTTAATAGCACCAGAAAACATGGCAATAGAACAGTGGTGGGATTCAAAATTTTTTACTACTGGTTCTGTGGGCATGGCAGGGAAGGATACTGTAAAATCTCCAGTCAGAGGGGGTATTTGCCAGTTCTCCAAAATACTCAAAATTTCTGCTACTGGTTCTCCAGAACTGGTCAGAACCTGCTGAATACCACCCCTGCAGTAGAACCATATTTAAGAGTATGAGGCTAACCATTTTATAATAGTGTTAGTGTTAACATTTCTACCATACCTCATTCAGTGCATCTGTTGCATTTTTATACTTCTCAAAAATGTTTTTGTCTAGGACAGGATAGGGAACAATGTCCCTTTTTTCACTTGTGGACTTCAACTTCCAGAATTCCTGAGCTGGCTATGCTTAATTCTAATTAAGTTTCAATCCCAGTTTAATCTAATTTATTCAGATTGCTCTGAATAAATTGTTGATTAAAGTTCATGTAATCCTGAGAGTTCATGTGAGGTGGGAATAGTTAATTAATCTTATATCAGTGCAAGTCCTGAGAGAACTCCCAGATTCAAACTTTGTTCCAGTGCCAGAGGCTCTCTTGATCATCATTTCATTCTTTTCATTAAGAGGGTTTCTTTGTTCTCTTCTCTTCCAGGAATGCAAATTGCAGCTTATCTATGACTACCTCATGGCAGATCCACAAATCAGTCCTGTCACTGAAGATCAACATGCAGATCTGGCCATTGTTGAGAGGCTGCGTTTCAGCCACAATAGCCTACTGCCTAAAAAACAGTGAGTGTTGGAAAACCAAGCTTCAGTTAAAAGGCTTTGATGTGGCATTCTTGTGCATGCAATCATACACAAGAATTATGGTCCCCGGGCCTTCTCGTAGCAATCCAAAATCTGCCTCTGGAAAGGGGGTATAGTTTGTCTCCATAAGAAATATTGCACATTAAAACACTTGAACTAAATTTGAAGAGTTCTAGTTTGGGATGACTCTGGCATACCTGGTACCCTGGATGGGGAAATCAAGCAATGTTTATTTGTCCATCTCCTTCTGGGACATCTCCAGTTGCAAGCAACATAAAGAAAATTATCACAATCTGCCCAATGGATGATTGGAATTTTTCACTAGATCAGACATGATGGACAGTTGAAGAACTTCATTCCCTTCTGCCCATCATGCAGCACGTTTCCTTGAGAGTTTTCCTTCAAAAGCAGCAGCCATGGGAGCTATGTGGAGGTGGGAAAAGCATCTGTCATTAGATCTTCCCCTCTGAGATTGGTGTTCCATCTCCAACCCTGTAGAGAGGAAACAAAGTGATTCAGTGCTGTCTAAAACACTGAACAACTACACTGAATTGCATTCCAAGTATGTTATAATTTTTTTTCTGAGTATTAAAATTAATCCTCATAATGGATTATCTCCATAATCTCTGGCACAACTCTGTACAATAAGTACCAGTGACAAAGGAGGAAAATTCAGAGATCAAGAGGGAATAAATCAACACATGGACCTTATACAGGTGAATTTAAAATCAACTGTCATGTTTTAGCTTAATATGTTTTTGAAATATTTTCCTGATTTTTCCATGATAGAGGAGAAGCAAGTATAAATGTACAGATAGTTCTGCCTACTTCTTGTTAGAAATGTTTGCTTGGGCACATGCACATAACTGAGCAAAACTTGATAGGATTATTTCTGCATTTTCTTTAAAAAGCTCCAGCATTTTATGATCTTGGTTCTTTTCGGTATTCCTACTGGTCATGCCAGGGGCCACACTTTTTTCAGGACTGCTTCTATGTATCATGAGGAAGGTCTGATTTTAGCAAAGATTTTTAGCCCACTGATATTGTTCTCTGTATGCATCTGTATTCCTGTTAGTCTCCCCCAGAATCCTAGAAAGAAAGAAGCAGAGACATTTGCCAGGAACGTTGTAGTGGAAGATTCCTGCCCTGAGTGGGGTGGGGTGGTAACATTATTCATTGCATTTTATTATTCTATAATTGTCATTCAAGCTCTGCTTAAGTGGGACTGGGAAAACTAGTGAAACATACTCATTTTGCATCCATTCTGATGTACTTTCCCAGAGGAATGTGTACAATAGAAGAAACTGGTACCTCAATTCTATCTGATGTCAGTTTTGACCACACAGATGAGGAAGTGGTAAGTTCCATGCTTTTTATCCCCAGGCTTGACATGGAGAAATTGAAAAGGCTAAGGTCAAAATTGCCAAGCTTTTCAGAGCTGGAGAAATGAGTTAGCAGTAGGTCTCTTGGGAAATTATTATTCTGTCCAAAATGTTCACTTGTTTTGGTAGCACATAAGGATTCCTTCCAATAAGGTATCGGAGTCTACACATGGATCACAAATAAAATGTACAAGGATGATGAATGCAGCCCACTGTATTGCACACAGTGAGTGTCATTATAAAAAAGAAATATGCATGTATGATGTGTGAAGGGAAGAAGGCTAGTAACACAAAATAAACAGATTGATTTTGCCACAAAATGAAGTGAGAATTCATCAGGAGTTGCTCATAGATTTTTTATGGATTAATTTTTTTATTGAGCAAACACTTCTAATATAATGATCCAAAACTTTCTCCCTTATATGTCAAATAAACTGGCATGTATCTGTTGAAGAAAAGAAGGGTAAAGACTAGGGATGGGGGGAAATGAAGGTTGGTGGAACAGTTTTTCATCCAGATTTATGAAGCTGTTAGGAATGTTAGGAATGGAAAAACAATTTTACTTTCAAACTGATTTACTTGAGTCCCACACTTTTAATTTCCAGTATTCTTCATTGTAAACTATGGGTTACGTCTAACAACATAATTTTAATGTAAGCTACCAAAGACAAATGAAATAAATATTACAATACTTATTCAAAATAGTTATTATTCCAGATAGTAAAAATTAAAAACAGTTCTGTATTGAGGCTTCTCGAATGTGTGATGTGTATTAAATTAGGTCTCACCTATGTTTGTTAATCATTGGAAGCAATTTGTGCCATTTAGAGCCCGTGAGTGTACGTACTAAGAATTCATCTATGTCTGAAGATGGTAGAATCTTCGCGTGCTTCCAAAATGCTGCATACATGGTGTAAAACAAAATTTGAAGGGTTTATTTAGAAATGATTGTTACTGTAAGTAACTTGTGAATAATATATTTCCATGTCCTCCCTCAAGCTTCTTCTTCTTTGTTTCTCTTCAAGGATGTAAGGATGATCAGATCTGTCAAAAGCAAAAACAGAATGGTAAGTGAAAATGCCATAGCAGAATATTTGTTTGTTTGTCTTGCCTCCTCAAACAACTCTCAGCAACTTACAAGTATACTATTGCTGGACAGGGGAAGGCGGGATTTTATACATATGTGCAACAACAATGTTTTTTTAACTTCAAAACTCTGAAAAGTTTGACATCTACACCCATTTTTTCACCTATCAATGTTTTGCAGGCTAGAAGAAACAAAAAATATTTATACTTCCCTGTAATAAGCTCATGCGGCTTTCATGCTTACAATTTTTTTTTTCTTGCAGCGTTTCTCCCTGGCTCCCTTGGTTCAGCCAGCAGTAGCAGCCAAGTACTCACAATGTTCTGATGCATTTACTAACAATGTACGTTTCTGTCAATGAATGCATGAGTGAGAAGGTATTCAAGATGCAAGCTCTTATTCTTGCCATTACTGACTTAAACCTGCTGTTTCACTGAATAGCTGTGCAAAGAAATGAGATAATGTGATATTGCAAAACAGGAACTTAAATATGACATCAAATAAGGTAGGGAAGGATCAAGTGAAAATGATAGCCCTCTTAAAGTCCTGATTGGTATCGCTAAGCTATAAAGGCCATCCTTCAACATCAAGCTTGGTGATTGGTTGATCCTTGTCAGTCCACCTGGGGTCCTCTGCAATGTTTTTCTAGCAACCATTCGGTCTATCCCAATAAGAGCTTTGTGCTTCCTCCAAGATAATCCAGGAGCTGGCTCCTGGCTCTTATCAGCCTAGTTCCTCCCCTCTACTCCATCCACTCAATTTAGACACAAACATGTAAGTTTTTACCCTACCTCTTTATTTCGTTAGTTCTAATTATGCCATTACCTGCGTATACATGTTATACAGTCTTGATTTCTTGTTTGGATAAGTTCAGCTATGTCATCATCTGAACTAATATGTAAACATGTTGTGCAACTATGGCCTGCAGACCTATACATCTCACTGATTAAGTGAAACCCAATCCTGTATTTCTGTCCATATGAAATCTGATATACAGATAAGAATCTGCATCCCAATTTGAAGAGATCATTATCTGTTCCTTTTTTTTCTCACATATCTTTCCTTTCCTCTCTTTCAATTCTTACCAGATGAAGGAATTGCCCCTGGTGACCTTGAGATCTAGAGCCATTGGTGACAGAAGAAACCTTGCCCACAGTTTGTCAACCAGCGCTGCAGTGCCCCATTGTCAATCCCAGCTGAATGGTTCAATTTCCGCGCACTCAGGTGTCCATTTCCTCCCTTCAGTTCCTTGGGGTGGGGGTTAACCCACACTAGAATAGAATTAGAATAGAACAGAACAGAACAGAATTATTTATTGGCCAAATGTGATTGGACACACAAGGAATTTTGTCTTGGTACTAATTATGTAGTGTACATAAAAGAAAAAATACATTCGTCAAGAGTCAAGAATCATCAGGTACAACACTTAATAGGGTACAATAAGCAATCAAATCATATTGGGAAACAGTCAATATAAATCATTAGGATACAAGCAACAAAGTTCTAGTCATATAGTCACAAGTGGGAGGGGATAGGTGATAAGGATTAATGAGAAAATTAATAGTAATAGTAGTGCAGACTTTGTAAAATATTTTGACAGTGTTGAGGGAATTATTTGTTTAGCAGAGTGATGGCACTTCAGAAAAAACTGTCCTTGTGTCTAGTTGTTCTAGTGTGCAGGGCTCTATAGCGTCATTTTGAGGGAAGGAGTTGAAACAGTTTATGTCCAGGATATGAGGGATCTGTAAATCACAGCCCTCTTTTTGACTCATGCAGTATACAGGTCCTCGATGGATTGATATGATTAGTGAAAGAGCATTGTGAGAAGGTTTAACAATTATGCCGGAAAATTAACTCCTCCTCACCTGTATTTCATGGGTGTTTTCAAGGGACTGTAGCAATGAATGGCAACATATGAAAGGGCAGGCTTATAATCTCTTAATGTTTAGGTGTAATTCAGAGCAGTTACATCACACAAGAGAGACTTTTTATACTTTCTGCTTTTCTTCTACTATTTCAATGTCTTATAAGGAAGAAAGTGAGCCTAAACTAGAAGCAGAGAAACGGGGATCCAAATTCGAAATCATATCTGTGATTAGATTCATATTCTGTACGTCATTCAGTCTTAAGATGATTTACTTGTCAATGAAAAAGCATGTAGTGTGACCTTATGGGTTGTAAACATCGATAAGATTCAAATTTTTTTACTACCGGTTCTGTGGCCGTGGCTTGGTGGGCATGGCAGGGGAAGAATACTGTAAAATCTCCAATCAGAGGTGGTATTGCTGGTTCTCTGAACTATTCAAAATTTCTGCTACTGGTTCTCCAGAACTGGTAAGAATCTGCTGAATACCACCTCTGGTTGTAAACCCAAGGTTGTAGTTTAGTTCAGTGTGTAAACCAGTGGTGGGATTCAAATTTTTTTACTACCGGTTCTGTGGCTGCCGCTTGGTGGGCATGGCAGGGGAAGGATACTGTAAAATCTCCAATCAGAGGTGATATTTCTGGTTCTCTGAACTATTCAAAACGTCCACTACCGGTTCTCCAGAACCAGTCAGAACCTGCTGAATACCACCTCTGGTGTAAACCCTGTTTAGGAGTTAGTCTCCTGTAACAATTTCAAGTGTAAAGTTTTTGTTCTCTTAAGAATTTTGCAACTCCAGTGAGTGTATACAGGAGGAAAGGACTTGTGTGTTTTGGGTCTCCTTCCTGGACACCCTCACTGGTGAGATCCTGGACTTCATATGTGTGTTGAGGTCTTGCCAAATATTCAGTCTACCCTCTCGCTTCTCTGCTGCTTGGCAGCTTAACTGTCCCTGTGTTCCCAGGCTTAGTGCTCAAGAGAAAAGTTGGAGAACTCTCTCCAGCTTAACCAGGGTTTGTCCATATTGAGCAATTCCACTGAGGTCTTAGCTGGAGAATCTTGAATACAAAAGCTCCTCTCCCCCCCCCCCCCCCATCACCACAGGTGAAATATGCCATGTGAAGTAGGAATACAGCCTAATTCATGGTTCAGTCAGGTGTGTGGAGAAAAGTTGAGCAGAATAGAAGGATAGATCCCTGCCTTTATTTTCTATCTATCTATCTATCTATCTATCTATCTATCTATCTATCTATCTATCTATCTATCTATCTATCTA
>BLBF01000032.1:27617901-27657296 GCA_015471245.1 Laticauda colubrina
GGGTTGCCTAAGGGCACCAGTGAGCCTTAATCCACCACCGGGTTGCCCCACAATGCGAATTGTCTCTTCAGAGGCAGAAAAGGAAGGCGGTGTGGGAGGACCGGGGACGGTTTTTTGAACGGAAGGTCTTGTCATAATCGCCTCTACTCCGATCCCGAGAAGGAACTCGTGATGCCAGCCTCTGCAGGGCCGAATGTTCCGCAACTGGTCGAGCTGGACGCCGCAATTCAAAACAACCCGAACGCAACCTTTTCTCCCTGTCAAGATCCGACAGGTGGTGGGCGGGGAAGGGTGGTTTTGACCCTGAGTCGCCCGCCCACCGCCTCTTGGGAAAGCGAGTCCATGAAGAATCCATGGTTCTTATTGTACTAACTTGTGTCCGCCCGCTTCTCTCTACCCCCCCCCCCGCCCCCGGCTCCACTTTTACGTCTTTGGACAACTCCTCCCGCGCTTCCTTTCCTGTTCTCCATTTACATTCTCTGCTTTGTCGACCCAGCTGCGCCATGGGGAAGTGGAGCGGCTTTGCCGGGAGGATGGGGCGTTGCTTGAGGTCGCCGCTCGGAGTACCCCGCCCGGCTGCCCTTTGGAGGGCTGCTTCCAACGCTGCACAGGCAGCTTCGGTCCCCCGGCCTGAAGAGCGGCTGAAGGCGCCGGAGGAGTTGCCCGGAACGGGGCCCCTTGAGACCCTCTATTGGCTCTTCGTGAAAGGCTACTTGCTGCACACGCACCAACTTCAGGTGATTGACATCCACCGGGGATGTCTCCGGGGCGGTGTGTGCGGTGGGGGGGGGGGGAGGTTTACTGGAGGGAACGGCCTGGCTCTCTTTACCTACATCATTCGCCTCAAGTAGCCAGAAGGCTGCACGGCCACCTGGAGATGAGCGAACGAGCCAAATAATTGTCGTGGAAAACGCAGGCAGCCCGGTCATCGGGCCCGGAAGGACACCGGATGCTGCTGGAGCACAAAGAGCTGAGCACCGAAGAATGGAGCTCTGTTTTTGCTGCTTCGGGGGTGATCCCAGCTCGTGGTATTATTATTATTATTATTATTATTATTATTATTATTATTATTATTATTCGAAGTGACTTGGGAAGAAGGGTCAGGATGGAGTGAGGAGAAAGCCACTCTGCTTATGTCCAGATGCGCTTGAGTTTGACGCACCCCCTCTGATAAAAGCCGTACTTAAAGGAGAATATTTGCAGCTTAGGGTTGACATGAGGGGTCCTTGCTGCTTTCTGAGCTGGCTTCTTTTCTTGCAGATGTTTCATTACCCTAACTGGGTAATATCATCAGTGCTACAGAAAATGTCCCCACGCTTTCTTGCAGAATGTCTGGAAGAAAACAAGCAGGCTCGGGGACTACCAAAGACACCCCCCCCCCAAAAAAAGGCATATTTATTTATTTATGTTTATTTATGTGTTTATATTTATTTATGTATTTATATTTAATTAGAAATTTTATATTGCCGCCTACTAGTACATGGTAACTCAAGGCAGCTAACAAAAATATAAAAACACTGTTTCAAAGAAACAAAAAAATAAAAATAAAATAATCCTTCACCTTCCCACCCTGGCAACAACACACGTTCCTTCTAACCATTTAATGGACTCCATCCCATTATTTGCAATAATTTGGGAGGTGACTGTTGGTAGATCAAACGAAACTTGGGCCTCAGCATTCCAGTACCAATGGCATATGGCACTGCTTCTGGAACTCAACAGGTTATAAAGAGTTGAGCCAGGAGAAAGTATTAAAACAATGAACCATGTCAATCAAAACATGACAGGAAGGCATTCGGGAAGTTCACACTTCTGGGCTTTTTTTGCAAACAGAAATTAAAACTGCCAAGTTTCAAATGAGCAGAGGATTCCTTGATAATTTTATGTATCTACTCAGAGAGATGTCATTTTAAATACTAATTAAATGTAGATAAATGTGTATTGGCTTGCAGATTTACATTGGCAGATGCTTTGCATTTTCCTAGGTAGAGCATTGCTCCAGGAGAAATTTTCCCCAGCTGATGCCCTCAAATGTTCAGTTAACCAGATATCAGATAATTACATTCCATAGCCATCTTGATGCAGGTGGATTGCATCTGAATAACTGAAGGGCACCAGTTGGGGAAGGATCTTCTAGGGCAGGACTGTCAAACTCCGGGCTCAAGGACTGGATGCATCACACCCATGCCCAGTTTAATGAAGGGGGGTGAGTCCTGATACTGCAGTGACAATGTGAGTTTGACAACCCTGTTCTAAGGTAGGGGTCTCTAACCTTGGTAACTTTAAGCCTGGCAGACCTTAACTCCCAGAATAACGTTTCCCTCCTTTACACTAAACATAAGCATGATAGAAGAACAGTCTATGGCAGTGAAAAACCAGGAGGACTCTGTTCATGAAAAGTTAATTTAATAAAATATGTTAATAACAACAGTTCCTACTAGATGCCTTCTGTTTTTTTGATTCCCTATACAAAAAAGATATTGGAAAAATTCTCAAGAGAGAAAATGGACCCAGAGGGTAGGCTAGAATAAATATTTCATCTGCCTTTTCACTTAAAACCAAGACAAATATTTGAATTCCTTTGTCAGCACAGGCTACTTACCAGCCTGATTTTTCGGAACTTAACTTGTTTTCTCTGCTTTCCCTAACAGATTGTTGCAAGAAGTTCAGATGTACAGATTAAAGTGCTGGGTTCCAAATTAACAGATTACAAAAAGGCAGTTTTATTGCTCCACAGCAGATAAGACATGATAGTGTACTAAACATGGGCGGGGAATATAATGTTTGAAAAACAGCATATGCAATTTGTTGGCTTTATTACTACAGAATCCATAGTGTGCTCCTGTAGGGAAATAAGTGCCAAACATGATTTAGCGAGATGAAACAAAAATTCAGCAAATATAATTATATGTTATTAAATACCAGGTTGGAGATTCTTTGTGTGTTTTTAGAATACCCCAAAGCATTAACAAATATCATAATCTGATAGGCATAATAATGGCTTTTTGACATCGCAGGCTATACGCACATTGGACCTCAGGGATATCTTTTACATTCAACCAACAGTCAAGCTGCAGAAGTGCAAGGAACAAAAAAACAAAAAGGCTGCTTTCATAGAAAACATTTATTTTTGGGAAATCTGCCAATGTCTCTTAGCTACTAAGAATCTATGTTGTAACTAAATAGCTTAGTCAGTGTGTGAGGCCGGTTGTGAATTGTTCCAAAAATTAAGGCCACGTCAATTCAAGTTTCATGGCATGACTTTCTTTTAAAGAATAGCCACTTCAGGTGAGAACAAAGAGTAAAGATATATAAAGGTTTGGGGATGAAGGCATAAGGCTTCCATCATCTAATGCTGTGAGCTCCCACTTTTGCAACTCAGAAGGTCATGCCCCAATTTCTCCACTGTTTGGGGCCTGGAGGTTTGCCTTTGGAGAGCATTAGTTACACTCCCGGTTTGATATAAAACCATCCTGTAAACTATAATCTTGTATTTAGCTAGAAATATACATTGATAAATGTTGATATCATTGAAGCCTCCCAGAGAAGAGAGGGGGAAGGAAAACCCTGTGGTTTTTTTTCTTAAATTTTCATACAAACGATAACTCATTGTATCTTCAGATTGATTTCATCCCTATTCTAGAAACAGCTCAGATTGAGCTTTTGGACAAAGGAACAGGCAAGAAAGTGCAGGAAGTGGTTACAGGGGGGTTGCCTGCAACTCAAAAGAGAAATGTTTCAAACGTGTTACTTATCACTTGCATTCATCCATGACATAAACCAATTGTTTTAGTATTGAGTTTGACATTCCACAGCCAGCATCCATGTTTCTTCTCATTTTTGTTTCTTTCCTAGTTTCTCCCCCACACCCCCTCTCTTTGCTGCAGTGCTCATATTTCATGAGGGGAAAGAGAAAAACCATGCAGGAAGCTAGCATTGCTGAGCTTGGCAAGAGTTTTGACAGACCTCAACCCCTATTTTATTTGCCGCTCTTTCTTAGCTGGGAGGGGGGAGGGAGGGAAGGAGAGAGAGAGAGAGAGAGAAAGAGAGAGAGAGAGAGAGAGAGAGAGAGAGAGAGAGAGAGAGAGAAGGTAAAGTAAAGAATAAGGTTTCTCCCTGCCAAGCTCCTACACTGATTTCTAGCTTGAAGAACTGGATCAGTCTGAATAACTGACTAACTTGACTCCCACAATTATTCCACTGAGCGATGAATGGCCTATGTGTGCGCATGCACATAAACACACACAAATATATATCCCACTTTTTTGACAGCCTCCAAATGACCTCATTATTTTTTCTATTCTAGATTGTTTCCAAGAAGATGTATGGCCCCATATGGAAATCTGTTGTTGGTCCTTATCTTAATATTAATATTGGAAGTCCTGAAATCTTGGAGGAGCTGTTACGTCAGGAAGGAAAATACCCAATACGGAGTGACATGAGCCTTTGGAAGGAGCATCGAGACATACGGCACTTATCGTATGGCCCCTTCACTGAGTGAGTGTCAAGCAGTTACCTACCACGAATCTACCCAGAAATTAATTAAACAAACAGACTTCTAATATGAATTCACATAAATGTGCAGCTATGCCCAAAGCTAATCTATAATCTGCATGTAAGAATGAAAACAAATCAATTACTATGCCTCAAAAAAAGCTAATTACTGTATTGGCTAGCCCCACTACAACCCATACCATGACGTGTGTACCTTTCCTTAGGCAAAATTAAGAAAACTTAAGCCTGCCTAGCAGTCACGGAAGGTGTTATGTTTTTCAAATATGTGAAAGAACAACTCTCATTTCATTTGAGTTCCAGAGAATGCTTGTAATAATTAACTCAGAGCAACTCATTTCTTTGGGGAAGCTGAATTAAACTTCTTAGGGGTAATTTCTGAACATGATTTGTGCAGCCATGGTACCTAGTTTGAATCTGTAAGGCAGAAGATATAAATATTATTTAAACAGTATTTTTCACAGAAATGTCATGGAAGTCTTAGCATTACAGTAGATCAAAGTACTGTGCAAATTCTTCAAATGTCTTCTATTCAGTTGGTACCCTCTATGTTTTAGATTAATATGACTGCTAATGAGTTGTTTCTTTTTTCTTAAATTTCAAAAAGATTACAATTGATTTTTCTTTAAAAGAAATTTCATGACTTGTGGGTTATGGGGGGGTATGTTTGTGTGTGTGTAGCTATATTCATAAACACAAATAAAACATACACACTTCTGTATAAAAATACAATACTTACTATACCTAGAATATAAAAAATAGAGGGGAAAACAATTATAAATTGTGTGTGTGTGTGTGTGTATGCGCACGTAAAAAAAGAAGCCCTATAAACAAAGTAGAGAGTTAATCACACCTAGCTCATTTAGTTAAGCCTGCTAGTTAACTCTCCCAATAGATTCTAGTAATTCATCTGATTCCACACATGCTCCAAATGTGAGCAGAGGTGGTCTTCAGCAGGTTCTGACTAGTTCTGGAGAATTGGCAGCAGAAATTTTGAGTAGTTCGGAGAACCGGCAAACGCCACCTCTGACTGGAGATTTTGCAGAATCCTTCCCCTGCCACGCCCACCAAGCCCCGCCCACAGAACCGGTAGTAAAAAAATTTGAATCCCACCACTGCCTGTGAGAATATTGTAACCTGCATGTAGCACAGCCTCTGAAGGAGGAAGACAGGTGGAAGAGCTGTGGCCTAGACCACACTCTGATAAATGAACTCTAAGCCCAAACCAGAAATGTAATTTAATAAAGCATCTCAAAACTGACCCTCCCTACTTCTGAGGAAAGTAATGGCAGGGGAAGGGAGAAGTGCTTTCGAGGCATGCAAGATTCTCTTACTATAACCTTACAAAAAAGTAAAGGAAAAGGTTTCCCTGTCCAGTCGTGTCCAACTCTAGGGTGGGCTGCTCATCTTTGGGAGCCATCATTGTCCAAAGGAATCTTCTGTGGTTATGTGGCTCGCATAGCTATACGCAAAAGGTGCACTGAATGTGGTTGCCTTTCCATTGGTACCTATTTTTATACTGATATTTGAGTGCTTTCAAACTGCTAGGTGGGCAGAATTTGAGGCAAGAATGAGAGCATACCCTATTGTACGGCACTCAGGTCTTGAAGCCAGGCTGTCCAGCTGACAAATTCAGTGTTCTGATCAAGGCTTCCCGAGACCGTAATTAGTTAAAACAACTCTTGTTTTATTTCAACGCTGAGAATTATGTTCATTCCCATCCTGTAATGAGTCTCAAACAGTCCCTCGAGATAAGCACCCAGCTTTCTTTCCTTTGAATTACTGCCAACAACTCGAGTGCCAAATGAATTATAAAAAACCAACCGAAGTACAAAGTCTACACAGAACTTCAAGGTAATCCGAACAGAACGAGCAACTTTGAAGTTTCATCACCCTTGCCTATCCTTTAGACCTTATGGGAGGGGCAATCACCTCTCAGCCTTACTCCCAAGTCATCCCTTTTGTCTCAGCTGCTCTTGCCTTCTAGCAGCTCTGTGCACACGTGCACTGGGAACAGGCTTTCCTTATTACTCAGCCTCGCTGCTGCCAGACTCTGGAGGCTCCGGAGTCAGCACCCCATTCCCAGATGGAACTGGCTCTGGCTCTGCATTGGACGCAGACCCTTGTCCGAGTCCTCTCCAGACTCCCAGACTGGTCCCCATTCTTCTCCACTGTCCGATTCCTCTGCCATCTGCATAGGCTGTTGGCAAACCACAACACTCAGTGTCATTAACCACAGAGCCAGATAGCATATCAGCATTCACAGTTTTGGCTTCCTGTCTAGACTACCTCAAAGGGCTAACAAAATATCTCTCTCATGATTAGGGATGGAGAAAGGTGGCACCGTCTACGCCAGGTGTTGAACAAGAGGATGCTCAAGCCTTCTGAAGCTTTGCTCTATGCAGATTCCATCAATGAAGTGGTGTCTGATCTCATAGTGCACCTTCAAGATGAGAGAAGTGAAAGTTCCTCGGGAGTAAAAGTTGACGATATGGCCAACCTATTCTACCGATTTGCCTTAGAAGGTGTGTTTGTAGCTTGTGGTGGTGCTATGAATGTACGATGAGTTATTTTATTTCTGAGGTTGTTTCTTGTAGGTGATGCTCTTATGATTTATTTAGCCACAGTTTACTGAGTCATCTGAGCTTTTGGAAGTTCTATGACACCAAACAATAAAATAGCTACACAAACTATGCGTGCACAACAGCTAGGGTAAAATAGGTTTGGCTTGTTCAGTGTGTCATGTGAGCACAATCAAAATAAAGTTGAATATGAGATCTTATGACCTTTGGCAGGATTTGGTTTGGTTTGATTTTAAAAAGAAGTAGGATCAAATGTAAGGTTGAACATTATCACTGCTGCATGCACCAAGGAGAAAGTAGTTTCTTCCTTCTTCCACAAAATTCATGAAGAAAATTCCTTTTCTTATTATTGTGGTTGCAGCAGGAGAAAAGGTTGCATGCAAAAGTATTTTATTTAGAACTGCAGCAGAAGGGGGAGATTACATCCCTTCTGCTAAGCTGCTCCTCATAGACATTGTAGGAGGAAAATTGATTAATCTGTGGTGCCAAAAAGCAAGAAAAATCCAGTAGCACATTCCTTTCTGACTAGATGGAGGTAGGATTGAAATTTGGGTGAAGCAGAAGGGGAAGAGAGGGGAAGACCAATCTGCCACTCAGAAAAATTTTAATACAGATGGCCAAGCCTTTTTTTTTTCCCATCCCCCTTCCCTCTGGAAAGCTGATCGACTTGCATTCTTTAAAACATTCATGTTAAATATAAATAAGGATCTATCTGGCCTTACTGGCTTGCTCTAGACAAATAATAAAGAACAGTTGTCTATACTGTAGATCAAGCTGTCACATTGTAGAGATCGGGAAAAGGAAAACAGGAATCAGGTGGTCTAGCTAGCTAGCTACCATGTTTCTCCAACAATATGGCCTCCCCTAATAGGAAGTCCCAGCATGTTTTATAGGCATAAAATCAAATTAAGCCCCTCCCCCCCAAATTAAGGCCAATATTAAACATGTGAAATGGTGGGGAATGGTAGAGGGGGGCTTGCCATTAGGAAGTACTTTTGTTGCACACCCGGATATGGTGCTGCCTGCGTTGACCTCAGCATTGGTGGGGCACTTCGTATCGGGAGACCTTCCGCCACCATTGCTTTCCCTTCTCCCCGTGCTGCTGCGGCGTTTAGAGCAACACCGTGGTGTTTGGTGTAGCCATGTGTGGCCAGCCAGGGCTCATCCCTGCAACCGGAGCCTGGCGGAGATACTCGGCTTCATGCGCTCCTGTTGCCACCTTCCCTTCTCCTTTGAAGGCAAAGCCAATTCTTTTAAAAACGATGCTCTACTACTGGTACGACAAAGCCTCCCATGCCCGAGAGGGCAGCCTAACCCCATATGGGGAGGTGAATATCCCGGGGCCGCAGTGCAGGATTGGCCCACCCCAGGAGAAGCACCCAGCCACCATTCCTGCCTGGCACCGGGCAGAGTGCGGCGGACAGGGAGGCGAGGCGACGGCAGCGCTGCTTCCCTGGCCGGCGGGTCCAGCAGAGAGAACCTGAAGCCGCCCGTCCTTTCCACCCCTCGTCTATTCCATCCACATCCCCACGCATCTCCAAATGTGCTGGTAGCTCCAAACACTGCAGCGGCACAGGCATCGGGCAGAGGTGCTCACTCGGTGGGGCTCAGCTCGGAGGAGGACACGGCACAGGCCATCGCCTTGCCTCCCTATCCAAGGATGGGTGGGCGCTATCACTGCCTTGGGCAGCCTCTCCCAGTGGGCTGGAGGGACTTGGGAAGGAAGCCAAGCTCGGGTTGGCCTGGCTCTTTCGCTTGGCAGGCGGGCGCGCACCTGCAGCTCGCTTTCCTGACTCTGGCCAGCCCACACGGCTCCGGCACGGCCCTGGCGGGATGAGTGGAGGGCCCGGTGGGGAGGCACTTGCTTCCTTGGTGAGAGCTCTGCCACCAGGCAGGAGGGCCCACCTGTCAGTTGCGCTGGGCGCCCCAGGCGAAGCTCTTCACGCTCTGCGTGGCGCCAGGCAGGGATGGCGGCTGGGTGCTTCTCCCAGGATGGGCCGATCCTGCGCTGTGGTCCTGGGAGATTTGCCTCCCCACGTGGGATTGGGCTGCCCTCTCGGACAGGGGAGGCTTTGTCGTACCAGTAGTAGGGCGTCGGTTTTAAAAGAATTGGCTTTGCCTTCGAAGGTGAAGGGAAGGCAGCGACAGGAGCGCCTGAAGCTGAGTGTCTCCGCCGGGCTCCAGTTGCAGGGAGGAGCCCTGGCTGGCTGTGTGTGGCTGTGCCAAATGCCACGACGTTGTCCTAAACGCCGCGGCAGCACGGAAGGGAAGGGAAAGCAACGGTGGCAGAAGGTTCCCGATACGAAGTGCTCCACCAATGCCGAGGTCAAAATCCAAGCCATCACCGCCCGCCCAAGGATGCAAGGGGGGGTAACCCCCAAAAAGACAGCCTAGCCATTTTTGGGGGGGTCAAAAAAGAAATAAGGCCTGGCCTTATTTTATGAGAAACACAGTAGCTGGCTAGCTAGCTATCCCCACAAAGATATAAAGGGGATAAATGTTAACTGGTGGGATTCAGCCAAAGCAATTTACCATAAAATTCAAGTAAAGTTTCCCATTTTTATTTATGAAATTGAATTGCTGAATAGGGCATTAAGGGAGCTGAAATGTAGCATCTCTGGAAGCGTAAGCTGAAAGATGGCTTAACATGAAACAGAGCCTTCTGAATAGACACTGTGCTTCCAAGCAGGGAGAATATCCCTCCCTGGAGAGTTTGACTCAACTGTCTACAAATGTTGCCTAATTATCAGTATGGCCACTGTACAGTATATCCTGCTCACTGGACTGTCATCCATTTCAATACTTCTATACAAATCAGAAGCATAACTAGAATACCTTTCATTATGACTAATGGCACTCTTCCCACATCTCATCTTTATCTGAGCCATTTCTTTCTAGACTGCAAGTTTTATTTTCCTACTGGCTGCCATTGTGCATAATTATGTGACTTGTGTATTTTCTACCTCCAGGTATCTCCTATATTCTTTTTGAGACCCGCATTGGCTGCCTAGAGAAACAGATACCCACTGAAACCAAAAAATTCATTGATGCTATTGGATATATGTTCAGGAATTCTGTCTTTGTCACCTTCCTACCTAAATGGACACGGAACATGCTGCCTTTCTTTAACCGCTACCTAGAAGGCTGGGATATTATCTTTGGCTTTGGTACGTGAGTGATAGGGATCTGAGAATAAGTCTCTGTATTTCTAGTCAAATCAGCTTGATTTCATCCCAGGAGCTGAGATTTGTCTGTGTTCTTCTTGGAAAATTTGTATTTTCTTTAAGCTACTTTGCATAGCCAAGGAATCAGTGGATGAATACCTGTCCATTATAATGGACATCGTCTTGCTAGTCTCAATATTGTGAACCGTCAGTAACCAAAGCTCTTTCATGCTGTAGGGAAAAAAATGATTGATCAGAAGACTTTGGATTTAGAGAAGCGTCTGGAGCGGGGTGAGGAAGTTTCAGGATACTTGACATACTTGCTTACCAGTGGGCAACTTACTCATGAAGAGATATATGGAAGCATAGCAGAGCTGCTATTGGCTGGTGTTGACACGGTAGGACATTGACTACCTATTCTTCCAATACGGGTGCCCTAACGCTTGAGGAGCAAAAGTGATGGCAAACACTTGTCATGTTGTCAAGCATGTGGTCACCTGCTGATCAGCCTATATTCCTTCACACAACTGCTTGAAAGCCCAAAAATGCACTAGAACAGTGATGGTGACTCATGAGTATCAAAGAGGACACACTACAATGTTTTGCCAATGTTCACTAAGACCCGGTGACTATTCTTGAAAGCATGCTCTGTTCTCTTGTGATTTTCTGAGGCTGAAGAAGCTACATGAGAATGGACATGAGTCCATGCAGTCTCTGGACCTTCTGAAAATCATGTGAGAATGAAATACGCTTTCATACAGTTTTCAGAGATTGCAGAAGCCACTGGAGACCATTCTCTGCAGCTGATTCAAGACCAAAGACCTCATGCAACCTACAGCAGCCTCAGATAAACTGCAGGGACCTGGCAACAAAAAGAGAACATCATGTAAAGATAAGCAGTTATGTGGCAGATCCTGGGCAGGGGAAATGGGGAATGGTATGAAATGACCTTTTTGAGTGGCAGCAGTGGCCCTAGGGCTGAAATCCAAGACCTGGGCTTCTACTTCAGGCCCAACATTTGCCCCACCAAGTGCCACTATATAGGGTGGCTTAGAACAGGGAGGTTGGGGCGATAGAGAATTATTTATCTTTGGTTCAGTATGTGTGTGCATGTATGGCATGGGAGCAGAATCAAGTTAGGCATTTTCCAAATTTTTGACACACTGAGCCCAGACATTTGCTATGACTGCACCAGATGTTTAAGAGTATTCTTCTCGAGCAAAAATAGGAAGCTATTTTGTACGACGTCAGATTTCTTTTGTTTTTTTAAGTTTTCGCGGGTACTTACATGTATGCTGTTCAGCTTCCTTCGGGTATTATCCCACGTCATCATAGTTGTGCTTTTAAAGTTGTAGCAATGTTTCGGCAGAATCTCATCTGCCATCATCAGGCTTCTGTTTGAGACGAACTCAATACAGAAGCCTGATGATGGCAGATGAGATTCTGCTGAAACGTTGCTACAACTTTAAAAGCAAAACTATGATGACGTGGGATAATACCTGAAGGAAGCTGATCAAATTTCTTTTTATCTGCTTGTTGAATTGCCTGTTTTATTTAGTATATTTTCATACTAACACACTCCACAAGACTCATGGTGATGCACAGTTGTTGGCCATTTTAAATGGCAGTAATTTGCTCATTTCCAGAGAGCCTTTCTATTCCATTTTCTGATCCTTTGACCTTGAGTAATGTCATTTTGAACCTGTTACCTCTTCTGTATAAAGCATGGGTTCTAGCATGAACTATGAACCTTCCCCCAAAGGTCTGGAAAATTCAGCTGTTGCAAAAGAACTGATGGCCATGGCTGAGAATAACATTCCTTATTTACAAGTGAATATCTGTACAAGTGAATATCGGTACAAGTGAATATCTGAAAATTCTTACCAGTCTTGGCACTGAATATCTTGTATACCATTTTTATTTAATTACTATATCTGAGTCCCACCCTTCTTCTACATTAGAGATTCAGGCTTAGGAATAAGCTTGAATTGTAAGAGGAACTCTCTACAAATTCACTCATCATAACCAAGGAAGAATATGTGGCAGATTTGTAAACACACTTAATCCTTTTTAGGTTGGGATATAGTACTAAGGAGAACAGAAACAGATAGGCTTGTTGCAAAAAGAAAAAAGAAAAAAGGAGGGGAGGTGACATATATATTTCTAATTTTGAGAAATGTGTCAGTATAGCAAACTGCAATGTTTTATTTATCATACAGTATTAGGAGCGAAATTTGCCTCTGACAAAATAACCCTTACAACAGGACACTGAGAACCTCTTATCTGTTCCAAGATCCTATCTGGAGATTGCTACAGGGGTGGGCTGCTATGGGTTCGTCCAGGTTCGTGTCGACCCATAGCTAACATGGCTGGTTCGGCGAACCGCCAAATCTCACTCCTGCCTGGCCCCACCCACCCCACCCCTCCCTGGAGTCTCCACGTGGCCTGTTTGGATACGGGGTAAGTGCAGGCCTCCCTGCAGAGGTTCGGGGAGGGGAAAAAATGAGCCTCCCAGAAGTTGTGGAAGTCCAGAAACAGGCCCATTTCCGGCTTTCAGAAGGCCCTCCGGAGCCCAGGGAGGCAGTTTTTGTCCTCCCAGATGCTCGAGGAAAGCCTCCAGAGCCTAGGGAAGGCAAAGACAGGGGCCCTGCTATGGTGCAGGAGGCTGACTAGGCCACGCTCACTATGGCCACGCCCACCCAGCAACCAGGAAGAGAACCCGTTGCTGAAATTTCTGAAGCCCACTCCTGGATTGCTACCATTTTCACAAGCAATGTATCCATAGCAATTTGCAGCAATGACACATGTACAGTGAAATCATCATACAAATGCCTTTATACATGGGCATCCCAACGTCTGACATAAGTCATAGCATTTGTGATGATGTCATCACACGTGTGTTCATTCCCCTGCCCAAAGCGGAAGTCTTATCACCTTCAATCTCTCGTTTGGTCTTTTCAGACATCCAATACTCTGTCTTGGTGTTTGTACCACCTGGCTAGAAACCCAGACATCCAGGAAGATTTATTCCAGGAAATAGCCAATGTGGTATCCACAGACCAAATTCCTGAAGCCAAGGACATCAGCAAGATGCCTCTGCTTAAGGCGATAATTAAGGAGACTCTCAGGTAGGAGCCTCTCTTCGGTTGAGCAAAGAAGCCGGATGAAGTCTTAACCTCAGATCAAGGAAAGAGTGGCTGCTATTGCAGCTTTGCAGCCTGAGTTTTTAAGAAACTACCGATAGATCTCATATTGCAACCATAACGGACCTTGCACCATTACTATGACCCAATTTTATGTGGTGGTTGCTAAGCGAATCACCATGGGCATTCAGTGAACCAATTGTTTGCTGTGAGCACAGTTTTGCTGAAAACTGGAAGTGCCTCTTTTCAACAAAACTATGGTAAAACAGTCATGTGACCGAAGGATACTGCAAACAGCTTAAATACAGTTATATTGCTGAGTTCCTCAAGGTTGTGACTGTGGGGGGAAGGAGCAACTGTCAGAACTTCAAATCTGAGTTGTAAATACCTCCAAGGTAAGTTCATCATGTTGAGGACTACCTGCATTTATGGGAATGTAAGGCTGGAAGTCTTGCAGATGCAAAATTCTGGGTGAGACAGTGGCTCACCTGATGTGTTCAGGAAACCGTGAAGCACAAAAAGAATATTTGTCAGCTGCTAGAAATTAGTAAAGTACAATATTCCCCACCACCACCCCAGTTTTTAATGTGTGATTCTAAGGGCCTTTCTGTGGCTTTCAGATTTGTGTATGTGCCATTAAGGTATCTTGGGTCCTGATAACCAGAGATGGGATTCTACCAGTTCGCACCTATTCGCTAGAACCGGTTGTTAACATTCTAAGCAGTTCGGATAACTGGTTGTTAGAAGAAATTACTGGCCTAATCCTGTAAGGGAGGCAGAAAGGAAACATTATGGGGTTGCTTACAGATACAGATACAAATAATCAGGGTTAGAAGAGATCTTGTAGGTCATCTCGTCCAACACCCTGCCCAAGCGGGAGACCCTACACCATTTCTGACAAATGGGAGTCCAATCTCTTCTTGAAAGTCTCAAGTGATGGCGCTCCCACATCTTCCAAGGGCAAGCTGTTCCATTGGTTGATTATTCTGTCAGAAAGTTTCTCCTTGTTTCCAGGTTAAATCTCTCCTTGTTCAGTTTCCATCCATTATTCCTTGTCTGGCCTACAGACGCTTTAGAAAATAACTTGACCCCTTCCTCCCTGTGGCAGCCCCTCAAATATTGGAAGACTAGACTAGCCAAGCCCAGTTCCTTCAACCATTCTTCATATGTTTTAGCCTCCAGTCCCCTAATCATCCTGGTTGCTCTTCTCTGTACTTTTTCTAGAGTCTCAACATCTTTTTTATAGTGCGGTGACCAAAACTGGATGCAGTACTCTAGGTGTGGTCTTACCAAGGCTTTATAGAGTGGTATTAGTACTTCCCTTGATCTTGATTGTATCCCTCTGTTAATACAACTCAGGATTGCATTAGCTTTTTTGGCGGCGGCTGCATACCGCTGGCTCATATAGCTGGCTGTCCACTAAGACTCCAGCTGCTTCTCCGTTAACCCTTATTACATTCTTGGCAGGACTAGACTTCCTGTCCCTGGAACTTCTCTGGAGGTTTTGCCCCCCTCCTTTGCTGGTACTTTGCTTGTGTGGAGTGACCATTCAAATTTACTATGGCACTGAAAAAAGTGACTTATGACCATTTTTTTCACACTTACGACTGTTGCAGCATCCCCACAGTCATGAGAGGCCAGGCAAGGAGATGCATGCCTCAAGGTGAGTGATATTGAGTTGGCCACACTCACCAACTAAGCCACACCCATAGAACCGGTTGTTAAAAAATTTGAATCCCACCTCTGCTGATAACCACAAATCTGAAAGGAAATTGTCCCAAGTCCTAGCTGGGTCAGGATTTTTCTGTCAGTTAATATTACACACTATAATCACATTTTTCAATGCTTCCTTAGCACCTGGCATTCTTGACTAAAAACAGGATTTTTCCTCACTTCGATTTATTTGAATGGATTTGAGTCAATTGTTGACTTGTAACAACCTCTTGGACTAGCCTCTGCAGTTTTCTTGGCAAGGTTTTTCAGGAGTGGTTTGCCATTGCCTCCTTCCTAGGGCTGGGAATGAGTGACTGGTCCAAGGTCATCAAGCTGGCCTAGGTGATGGAGCTATGATGCATGCCAAACCCAAAAGGGTTGTGATCACTGGCCTAGGTCATTAGGGGCCTCTTCCTACTGTTCAGTGCTGTCCACTGATCTGCCACTTCCTCCTTTGAAGGCTTTATCCAGTGATCCCCACCAACGCACGGATTATTGCAGAGAAGGAAGTTGTCATTCAAGGATACCAGTTCCCGAAGGATGTAAGTACTAGTGTAGTATTGATCTTGCAAGCAGGACATCTCTAAGTGAATTGGGCTTAATCATCAGAAAGAATGTGAAATGTAATCATTGGGATAGCTGTTCTGACCCAAACCTGGTTCCAAGACAGCAAACACAAGACAAAAGCAGCAGCACAACTTTTTAATGTTTCATCTATGAATTCTGTTTCTTCACAGATAAAAGGCTGCTTCGAACTGATTAGCTCCGACAAGAAAGAGCCTTGCCAGGTTTTTGCAAGGCTGCCAAAAAAAAAAAAAACATTATAAGAAATGGTTTACAATACAAGAGTCTTCAAATACCAATTGTAATGTCTACGAGGCTGAGTTTCAAAATGTCTTTGCTTGCTACAAAGAACAGTTGGCTTTTATCTTCTTGAAGGAAGGGCCATTACCTTGCAACCTTTCTCCCGAGTCGCCCATGCTGTTGTAGCTGCTCTTTCCTGCGAGCAATCCTGCATGCACGCACACTTGGCACAGGCTCCTTGGGAACCTCCTCATCGCTGCTGCCAGCCCCCACAATCTCTGAAGGCAGCAGTCCACTCCCTAATGGTCCTGGCCCCTCATCTGAGTCCTTGCTGTCCTCAGCCATCTGCACCTGCTGCCAGCTAACCACAAGAATAGCAGTCCATGCTAGGAAAGCTAGCACCCATTAGGAATGTCAGTCCATTCTGGGCAAAGTTAGGCAAAGTCTAGGAAAATAGACAAGTTGGAATATATAAGGATCAAGGATTCAATTAGAAAGCCATTTTATTTATAAGATAATTGTTTCCCTATGGAATATAAAGTAAGCTATGCAGTCTGAGAACTCACTACTGGCCAATACCAACACAGGTGCTGAAGGCACACATTCTGTTCCTGTTGCACACACGCCATAGAGCTTGATCTCTGTCAAATGACTGCATTTGCATTTTGGAAAAATGCCAGTATTCTATCATCTCCCACATGGAAAGGATACCCGTATTGACTCTGCCCATGTTTGTTGCCATCATCATAAATCTGCCTGAGGAAGAATCTTGTTGAAAAGCAGTATCTCCCGTTGGCTTACTCTGTAATAATCCTTTTTCTAATTTTTTTTCTGTGCTTTCCATTGGGCTTAGAGCCTCTTTGTGCTGGCTCACTATGGCATCTCGCATGACGAGGCCAACTTCCCAGAGCCAGAACGCTTCCTGCCATGCCGCTGGTTGCGAGACCAGAGAGAGGTATCTCCTCACCCTTTCAGTTCCATTCCCTTTGGTTATGGAGTCCGTGCCTGTGTAGGGCGTCGCATTGCTGAACTTGAAATGCACCTGGCTCTTATCCGGGTAAGTAGTTTCTGTGTGTGAGTGTATGGATGCCAGTCTCAGTATGATCTATGATGTTGTAGCTGCAAAATAAAGTGAAATTCCAACTTCATTTCTGGGATTCAAGCCTAGTTTCTGTCCGCAGGGAAATCAGTGGGATTCCACCCTTTCACCTGACCTTTTGTTGTCTGTTAAAATAGGGGAAATACTGTGTTTCTCCAACAATACGGCCTCCACCAATAGGAAGGCCCAGCATGATTTCTAGGCATGAGGTGAAATTAAGCCCCGCCACCCAAATTTAGGCCTATTTAAAATCATGTGTTTCCCCGCCATTTCTCACATCGTTTGTTAGAACTACATGAGGGGAAGAGAAATGGGCGAGGGATGGGTGGGGGGGATGGGGAGAAAACTTGCCTTTAGGAGTGCCCTGCAGGTAGCCTAGGAGAGAACACCCCGACAGCCGATAGAAGCTCCCCGAAGGCGAGTCCCCAGCTGCTTCAGGGCTTGGCGTGGCTATCCGTGTCCCCTCACCTTTAGGGCAGTCTCCTTCAGATGATGGAAGCTCCCCAAGTGAAGTCACCAGCCACTTCGATCGGCCGGTAGAAGCGGCCTCGGAGCAAGCGCACACACACACTTCCCTCGCTGCGAGGTCGCTTCTACCGGCCTCGCAGTACAGGTAGTCCTCAACCTATGACCACAATTGAGCCTCAAAATTATGTTGCTAAGTGAGACATTGGTTAAATGAGTTTTGCCTCATTTTATGAAATTTTTTGCCACATTTGTTAAGTGAATCACTGTCGGTGTTATAAATTAGTAACCTGGTTGTTAAGTGAACCTGGTTTCCCCATTGACTTTTTTTGTCAGAAGGTTGTATAAGGGGATCACATGACCCTGAGACACTGCAAATGTCATAAATATGAGTCAGTTGCCAGGCATCCAAATGTAAATCATTTGACTGTGGGAATGCTGCAGTGGTCGTAAGTGTGAAACATAAGTCACTTTTTTCAGTGCCGTTGTAAGTTTGAACAGTCACTATTGTAAGTCGAGGACTACCTGTTTTCTGAATGGATTTAGGCAAGGTGGAACCAGACAAGAGGCCCATGAAATAATGTACAATTTTTCTCTGGGTTGTTTCCAGATAATTCAGAAGTTCTTGATCAGACCAGACCCACAATGCAAAGATGTGAAGCCTCTCTCCCGTATTGTGCTGGTGCCAGACAAGCCTATTAACCTGGATTTCCTTTACCGACAGACAGTGCCTTAATGCTTTATTCAGCCCGAGAGTCTGCAGAGAATCTGCTCTGGGATGGGGATTGTGTCCTGGATGGTCCACTGACATAGTGCTTGAGGTGCTCCATTCTTCAGGTGGGATTCAGTCTAAAGGGTGTCGCTCTTACCTGTACTAGTGGATTTTCTATGCACAGCTCACCAGAAGCAACATTTGCAGCCTTTTGACGCTTTCCTCAAAAGTACACCCATAAGGTTGATTGCCAGCGTCCCACTTTCCCATTCCTGGGCTTCCAATAATCAGTGGTCAAGCTTCGAATAAAGCCAAGCTAGGTCACCTTGGGCTAGCCACATTCTCCCTCAGCCCTACGAAAGAGGCAATGGCACATCACTTCTGAAAAACCTTACCAAGAAAACTATAGGGGCTTGTCCAGGTGGTTTCTGAGAATGTGACACAGCTGAATGAAAAAACAAATCCCCCGTTGCTTAAGCCAATTAAAAATCCTTTTTGGATGGGAGGAGGCCTTCTTGCCTTCAATTCTACATGCTCCCTCCTTTCAGAGAAGTGTATGTAGGATGCCCGGTTTGTTCTGTTATCTCAAGCGAAACCTCTTCAAAAAAAAAGAAAAAAAGGAAGAAAAAAAAAAAAGTCCAATTGCCTCCTGAAAAAGCACCTGTGGGACTATTGCCACAGAATTCCTTAGATATTTGAAAATGATGTAATCTAATTCCTCCAAACTGGAGGCAGAGATGAGAGCCTAAACTGCACTTCAAGCAGTGGGAGTGTAACTTCTTCCTTGGATTTTGTACACTTGAGTGCAAATTTCAGAAGGGCAGATACCATTACGCTTTCAGGCTTTCTCCATGTTCGTGCTCCATATATGAGTGCCAGGGAAGATCTCATACGAGTGCCATCTCTGCAGGCTACCAAGGATTCCTGGAGAAGTTGGCAATCATTGGTTCAGAGGCTGTGGTTTTTGCTTCATTAATGCAGTTAGAGTACAGGTACTTAGTACATTTATTTTAATATAAATATAGCCAGAAAAGAACATAAGATGACATATGAAATAAACATACTAATTATAACAACTAATATAATTAATATTGCTTGTGGAATGACTGGAATTATCCAAGGAAAAACACTTTTTTGGCTGGATGCTATATAAATGTAACAAGGACAACTCAGTTATAATTCTTATTGTATATTCAAACCAGGAGGCTACGTATATAGCAGGCAGAGTGGGGGGTTAGAGATTCAAACATACAGTCGGCCATGAAGGGGACTAGGGTAAGTCAGCTAAATCTCCATCACAAATGCCTGAGAATAAAATTTGCTTCCACACAGGTTTCCTTTTAGGAAAAGAAGATGAAAATATATATAAATTATGAAGTATATTATACTTATATATACTTATATATTTCTCATTTCTAAGAAGCCTCTACAAATTTGTCCACTAGCTAGTTGACATGCAAAAATCAAATGGTTGTTAGACTTGCCAGATCTACAGATTAAAACGCCTGGGTAGAAACTGAGAAACCCTGAGTTCCAGTCCTACTTTAGACACAAAACCAGCTGGATGACCTGGGCCAGTCACTCTCTCTCAGCCTTAGGAAGCAGGTAACTCCACAGCATTTCTGAAAACCTTGCCAGGAAAATTGTGGGGAGATTGTCCAGAGAGTCACCAGGAGTCATTACTGAAAGGTTTGTATAGGCACATGCTTCACACACACACACACACACACACACACACACACACACACATGGGGTGGGGGGGGGGGAGGGAGGGAGGCACTGTTTATGGAAGCACTTTTTTGGCATGTGCACATGTGCATGTATGCACGCACAGACATTGGCTGTTTAGAGCATGGAAGCACTGATTGAACAGTTGTCATTGGCATGTGTGTGTGCAAATACATGCGTGTGCAAACATAGACATATTGACTAAACTTTCATAGAAGAAGAGGTCAAAATGAATAAAAATTATTACTGGAGCTTTAAAATGCATCAAATGGTTTGTATCACAAGGTATTTACAGTTTATTGAACATAAAAATGTCCAAGACCTGACTGTTATACTGGTATGTTTTATTTCTGGCCTCTATGCAGCACATCTGTCAGTGTAATGAAGTCAAACTGGAACCAAAATTTAAAATAGTCCTACAGGATCATGAAGTGGTCATACAGTAGTCTTTTTTGTTTGCTTTTTTGTTTGTTTGTTTAGGAACCCAAATAGCTAGCCAGTAAGGTACACAAGCTGCTACTGCTATCATTATCACGACCGTTCTGTTGTAAATGTAATTAAAGCTACAGAAAATTTGCTCTCAAACTAAAAATGGTTATCCCAAAGGTGCTTTTCAAAAGGCATCTTCAAGGAAAAACAAAGTCCAGTTGCTTTTTGAAAAATCACCATTGGGTTTCTTTTTAATCGTACATTAGGGTATTAAATGAAATAAGCTAAGCTTGCCTATATGCGTGTGAGAACAGAACAAATTCTTGAGTGGTGAGTTTTAAACTTAGCAGCTTTAAGTTGTGTGGACTTCAACTCTCAGAATTCTTGGAGTAGAAATCCACACTCCTTAGAATGGCTGTCTGAAAAACACAACTATAGAGCTATTGTTAAGCGTGGAGAAGGGGAGGAAAGAGACTTACTTCAGAATGCCAATACTGTAGTATCACTGGTTTAGGCCTTCTGAATTTTGCAACTGGCTCTCTTGGGTAGATTTGGATAGAAGCCTGAATCTGTCTTCAATCTGCTCTGTGTCAAGATGAGCATCTTATTTCAAAAGTGCAGGTTTTGAGCATGTGGAATAGTTTGTTCAAGGCAGAGGAACATCACTAGACTGAGAAGGTGAGCTGGTAATTTACCTGCTAAATCTTTTGCTCTGACCTGGACATTCGATATCACTGAAGAGGCCACTGAGCAGGGCTACCTTATCTGTGGTCTTGGGGCTCATCTCTTTGTTCAACATTACCAGCAAACTGTAATATATGATGGGGAAGAAAGAATTGTATTAAATATAGGAAGAGTAATATTGTTCATAAGTATTTTTTAAATTTGGGTTGAGTTTAAATTGAATTGAATTTAGTTGCGACTGATTCCAATTACAGCAAAATTGTCTGACCTATTATTCTGTGAGTATGTAGTTCACCACATGGATACACTGTAAATAAATCTTAAAAGCTGTTCTGAGGGCTTTTTAAATAGAAAAGCAGGGTGAAAATATTTTAAAATAAAGGAATTTGTCTGATAATTTTCTTTGCATTTCTTTGATAAAGAATGGTTGAAAGAACTTAACAGGCATAGAAAAAAAAGTGGAAAATATATCTTTTCTGTTTCAAAGGACTAGTGTCAAATCACCATGCTTTCTTCATTTACTTTATCATGGCATTTTCTTGCAACTATCATCCAAAAAGTGACATACAGATAATCTTTGATTTACAACAGTTCATTTAATGACCATTCAAATACAACCACACTGAAAAAAGTGACTTATGATCAGGGGTGGGATGCTACCGGTTCTGTCCGGCTTTGTAGAACTGGTAACTCTGAAGAGCAGCAGACACCAAACCGGTTCTGTGTTTGCTGCTGTTTGGCCCACCCGCCTGCCTGGGCTCTTACCTGACCTTTATTTCCTGCTTTTTCAACCTCAGCTGCTTTGTGCGGCACAGCTGTGGTTGAAAAAGCAGGAAAAAAGCAGCTTTTCAAATTCTGTGCACCTGCACACAGCGCCTTTCAGTTGTCCGGGTGGCATAGCTTAAGGTTTTTTACACACGCGCGCAAAACATAGTCACCAACCAGTAATAACACCGGTTGAATCCCACCCCTGCTTATGATCATTTTTCACATTTATGACCATCGCAGTATCTCCCCGGTCACCTGATCAAAATCCAGATGCTCAGCAACTGGCTCATATTTCTGTCAATTGAAGTGCCCCACAGGGTCATGTGATCTGCTTTTGTTACCTCCTGACAAGCAAAGTCAATGGGGAAGCCAGATTTACTTAATAATGTTGCTAACTTAACTGTAATGATTCACTTAACAAGTGTGGCAAGAAAGGTGGTAAAAAGGGGCAAAACTCACTTAACAAATGTCCCACTTAGCAACAGAAATTTGGGGCTCCGTTGTGGTCGTAAGTTGAGGACTACCTGTACTGCATTTTCACCACAGCTAGCTTTTAATTCGGATTGCAGAGGTTGTTTTCAGACAGGTGTCTCTGAGTCCCAATGATCATATTTGAAACTGGAGTTTTTCTTATTTATATCCCTCTATATTTTGCTCACAGAGATATGATATACTGTAATTCCTACATATTCTTTAGATAATGTAACTTTTGTAGAGTCATTATATACATGCACATTTTAACAGATTTTTAATATGTTAAATTGTTTCCATATGTTTTAAAGAAAAAAAATGAAAATTTTGTAACTACCTAAATGCATTGATACTATATAATAATATTGTGTAAATATATATAATATGCTATTGTGAAATTGACTAAAATAAGTTGACATTGAGAGTTGCTAATAGAAAAATAATGAACTTTTGCATGACACTATAAAGCTTTCCCATTGTTTCCCTTAATGGTTTAGCCTGGTAAAAATAAATGGTAAAAAAAAAATACAACTAGAATGCAGTATATCTATGGGGGCATGCTGGAAGAGGAAAAATGACAATTTCTCAGTGTTTCCTGCTAAAGCTTTGACTCTATACTATCATGGATGACTCGGCCTTCCATCCTTCCGAAATCAGTGAAATTATTTATTTGTTTAGCTTAGTTTAGTTTGTCAAGCATGGATGAGAAAACTAGTATAAGTTTATATGGACATAACATATAAACATGCTAAGTATAAACGGGTATAAGTATCTACATAATAAATGAGTACAAATAAATGGGAACAGTAGGACAGGGATGGTAGGCACGTTGGTACACTTCTGCCCACCCCCTTACAGACCTCTTAGGAATGAAGGGAGGTCCGCGGTAGACAGTTTAAGGTTAAAATTTTGGGAGTTTGAGGATGTAACAACAGAGTCAGGTAGTGAGTTCCAGACATTGACCGTTCTGTTGCTGAAGTCCAGTGGTGGGATTCAAAATTTTTTACTACTGTTTCTGTGGGCATGGCATGGCTTGGTGGGTGTGGCAGGGGGAGGTTACTGCAACACCCCCATTCCCTCCCCACCCCACTAACCTGCTTTCCAGCTCCGTTCTCCTGGGCAGGGCAACTAAAGAAGACCCAGCCAATCAGCTGAGACTCGGGAGGCAGAGAATAGGTGGGGGTGGGGCCAGTCAGAGGTGGTATTTGCCGATTCTCCAAACTACTCAAAATGTTCACTACCGGTTCTCCAGAACTGGTCAGAACCTGCTGAATACCAGCTCTGCTGAAGTTGTATTTTCTGCAAACAAGTTTGGAGCAGTTGACTTTGCGTTTGTATCTATTGTTTGCCCATGTGTTATTGTGGTTGAAGCTGAAATAGTCATTGACAGGACATTGTAGCAGACAATTTTGTGTACTAAGCTTCGGTCAGACCATAGGTGGTGTAGTTCTTCATTATCTGGGTCCCAAAGTTCAAGCCTGGTGGCATAAGGTATTCTATTGCGAGCTGAGGAGTGGAGTACTCTTCTCGTGAAATACCTCTGAACTCATTCAATTGTATTAATGTCCTTTATACAGTGTGGATTCCAGGCAGATGAGGACCCAGATTGTTGGGGGCAATACAATGACTCTGTAAACTGCTTAGAGAGGGCTGTAGAGCACTGTGAAGCAGTATGTAAGTCTAAATGCTATTGCTATCGCTATACAATAGTTATCTTACTACATTGCACTTGGGAAGGATCTATTCAAAATCATTTTCTACTTGGAGACCTTTTCCCACCTATCCTTCTTCCATCCTTGTTAAGCAGAAAAAAACAGATTAGTTTCACTAGGCTTTTCAGTTTTTGTTTTTGTTTTTCAACTGTTAGGGGCATCTGCCCACCAGCTTTCCTGCCACGCATGAAAACAATCTTAAGAGCTGGATGACTTCCATCAAATGATAGGCTAAACGAGGGTCAGGTAGTTGTGGCTCAGTCTGTGTTTCTGGTTGCATTTATACCCCAACTGAATTAAAGCCATTATTTAACCAGAACTCTGTATGCAGCAATTTAAAACTAAATCTTATGACTTGATTAATTGCACAGCTCTCCCAAAAGGCACCCATCTTTTGGAAATGGTTTACGCTAGTTAAACCTAGAGGTTGGATATGTCCATGGAGATTCTCAGTCATCCAGGTCATGGTTGTCCTGGTGCTTTTCCAAGAGGCCAACGGAACTTTCTGGTTTTTCTTTGAAGATGTTTCACTTCTCCTGCAAGAAGCTTCTTCAGCTCCGTTCCCCACCATCCAGTCAGAGCCGAAGAAACTCCTTGGAGGTGAAACAAAAACATCCTCAAAGAAAAACGAGAAAGTCCAGTTGCCTCTTGAAAAAGCACTTTTGGGCTAATGCGGGTAGCTATTCCTCATTTCAAGCTGACTGCATATTCAAACCTAAAACAGAAACTTGTAGGTCACCGTGTCTTTTGAGCAGAAGAGCCACCTTAAATGAAAACCAATACTCTCTGAATCCAGTAGTTCTGAAGCCAATATTAAAACAACAACGAAGCCTTCAGTAAAATACAGAGCATTTGATTATTTTCATGCAGCGTAATTTCATAAATCTGAAGCGCAAACAGGCACCAAGTTTGGCCACTTCTAGTAAGGGTGAAGGAAGGAGGTGAACATTTTAAAGGAAGCCAAGAGACTCCGTTGAAACCCCCCCCCCCGTCCTCGGAAGGCAACTGCCTTGATTTACCTCCTTTATTTCTCGAAGAAATAAGGTGGGCGGGAACCACTCTTTTTAAACCGAGGGGTTCGTGGGATTTTCTTTACATAACGCGAGGCGTTCCGAGCAGACGGGACTCTGAGGGAAGCCAACATTTGCGCCCGGGATTGATTAACATTTGGAGGTTTGGTTGCAAGGTGTGTTTGCTTACAATTCGTTTTGCTCTATTGAGGGGTATTTAAAAAGCGTGGAACGGGAGGTCGCCTTTTCGCCGTTCTTCCCCCCGCCCGTTCATTTCCCAGGCCCTAGTCTGGCAAGGATATTGGTTGGTTGGTTGGTTTTTTTTCCTAAAAACACGGGATTTCCTAGGAGAAAGATCCAGGCATGATTTGGACTTCATTTCCCAGAATTTTACACAATATGGCGAGCGAATGGCTGGGTCTTCTGGGTGTGGGAATTCATTGTGAGAAGTTTTATATCAGAATATATTTTATTCTTTATACCGTTTCCTCTCTTCCTTTAAAACATTAACGGAAAGCACAGTGGACTGAGAACCGGTGTCTCTGCTAGGTGTTTGACAGTCATGCTGAAATTAAATCAACCAAGTAAAAATAGCAAATGGGGAAAGTCTTTTTTTACTCAAACATAAATTTATCTGGAAGGCAGGGGAGGAAAAAGGCAAACCAAACTCTACAAAGCATGTGAGGAGATTTCTGTTGCAGAATTTTTCAAGCAGTGCTGAGGTTGGGCTTGGCTGCTGAAGGGAAGAAGCTGAAGACCGTTTGTTTTATTGTTTCATAGTAAGTAGGCTTGCCTTGTGCTGTGCTCAGTGGTGTATTAACATTAAGCAGACTAAGCACATGTTTAGGGCACCAGGCACAAAGGGGGCACCACAAAAACTTTTTATGTAGCCTAAGCTTAGCTTTGTTTGTACACTATGTACAAAGAAAGGCGGCACAAAGATTTGTCAGTGCTTTGGGCACCAGTGAGGTTTAATTCGCCACTGGCTGTGCTTAAGGCAAAACAGTTCCTCTGTTTTGCTCTGTCTTTTTAACTTCCTTCTCAATCCTTGTTTTTAGCAGGATGCATCGCTTTGGCCCACTGCTTATGCAGCATTTGGATCAACTCCTGGAGTTTGCCAATTTCAACAGCAGTGTTGAAGAAGGTGGGTTGCCTTCAGATCACTTTCTTTTCATCTCTGTACCCACTTCTTTTCCTACCTCACCTCTGAATCTGTTAGCGTTAATGACCAATTTAATTTAAGCTCTAATTGGGGCTCCAAGCCATAAAGCAACTTGATGACCTGTGGCCTTCAACTCCCAGAATTCCTGAGCCAGGCATGCTGGTTCAGGAATTCTGGGAATTGAAGGCCACAGGTCATAAAGTTGTCATAGTTGCCCACCCTTGCCCTAAAGCTATTGTCTGCCTCTTTCTGTGTCCCTGCTTTCTTCAGGCAAGATACAATTCTGGGTAGATCCTTCTGTTCTACAAGGTTTTGTTGTTTGTCCGTACTCCTTTATACAACATAAAGTAGTCTTCCTTAACCTTAGAGCTTCCAATTGTATAAAGATGAAACTTGAATTATGACTTTAGTCTTCTGTGTCGGCTGAATGGAAGGGAAGACAAAAGATAAAGTTTGTCCAAAATCTCTTAATTTTCACAGCTTTGCCCAGTACATGGAAGATTGGAATGACAAAACAATATTTTCATGTCCCTTATTTTATTTGCTGAATTATGCGTCCCAGCTTTCTACGTACTGAATGATCAGAAATTTCAATTTTTGATTGAAATAACACTGAAGCTGCCCATATTGTATTTTTAAATATTGGTGTGTGATGTTTCCTGTGGTATTTTCAGGCTCCTCATTCAAGGATGCTTTAATGTTTTATTCTTCAGGCTTTCTTGTTTAAAAGAGGATGGGCATGGGAAGTAGGTATGTTGAAGGACAGAGACCCAGTCTCTAACAGTCTTTATTAAACTTAGGAATGCTTTGGGCCTCATAGACTGCAAGCATTCTTGGAAAATAGTAGTAGTAGTAATAATAATACTAGATGACTATAAACATAATTCAGAGGCCTGGTGAAGATGGCAAGAGCTACTTAGTTGTTCCCCTTCTTTATATGGGCTCCTGCAATTTGTCCTTTGGCCTAGAAAGGATAGGAGTACCTATATTGATATAAATAAATAATATTTTTCATTCCTTGGATTCTTGTTACAATATGTATCTGCAGAATTGCATTAGCCTGATTACATTCCCTTCCTTTGATCTGATCTGGCTGCTTTTTATTGGAATGTGTGTGCATGCTATTTCTATAGTTCTATTAACTTTTGAATCTGAATCTCCCAAAAGTGCTTTTTCAAGAGGCAACTGGAAAAAGATGTTCTTGTTTTTCTTTTGTTTCTATTTTTCATTAAAAAAAAAAACCCAAGAAAGTCCAGTTGCCTCTTGAAAAAGCACCTTTTGGATAACCATGACCTGTATGGCTGAGAATCTCCATAGGCATTTTGAACCTGAATTTAAAACCGAAGTTCTGGGGCTATTTTTCAAACAGAAACAAGCTTCAGACTAGCTTTGTTGAGGTTGTACCATAGGAAGGTATAACTTTGCAATGACAGGGTCTCGGCTGAATCTGCAATAAGCATAAGGGTGGATTTTAAAATTTTTAATAACCGGTTCTGTGGGTGTGGTGGTGGGCATGGCTTAGGTGCTGGCATGGCTTGGTGGTCATGTTATTGGCTGGGTGTGGCCAATTCAATATCACTCACATCAAGGCATGCATCTCCTCACCTGGCCTCTCATGACTGTGAGGATGCTGCAATAGTGTGTGAAAAATGGTCATAAGTCACTTTTTTCAGTGCCATTGTAACTTTGAATGGTCACTCCACACAAGCAAAGTACCAGCAAAGGAGGGGAAAAAAAACTCCAGAGAAGTTCCTGAGACAGGAAGTCTAGTCCAGCCAAGAATGTAATAAGGGCTAACGGAGAGGCAGTTTCTGTAAGCAACACCAGAATGTTTCCTTCCTGCCTTCCTTACAGGATTAGGCCAGTAATTTCTTCTAACAACCAGTTATCCGAACTGCTTAGAATGTGAACAACCGGTTCTAGCGAATAGGTGCGAACTGGTAGAATCCCACCCCTGAATAAGCAGGTGAGAGTCAAGGAAAAGCCTAACTTTTATTTCAGTTAAACTTGTAAATATAATTAAGAAGATTATTCCTCAGTTGTTTTAGAGCACGGGTGTCAAACTCGTCATGTCACGTTGCTGCCATGTGACGTTTCACAATGTTTTTACCCTTTGCAGGACTGTATGCGATGCATCTGGCCTGTAGGCTGCCAGTTTGCCACTCCTGTTTTAGGGTGTTTTTTTTCCTTCACATCCTAACAAGTTTAACTGAATGGCAAGCTTTAAAGATTCTCTGAAGGCAGTGCTTTAAATGCTGCCTGCAGAGCCTCTGCTATTGCTTCTCAAGCTTTCTTTAGGTTTGTTTAGAGCAGGCTGTCACACTCACGGTCCACAGGCTGGATATGTTACATGCTAGCCACAGCCATGCCCGGTTTAGTGAAGGGAGGGAGTCCCAATGCGTCACGTGACACTGTCATGACAATGTGAGCTTGACCCCTAGTTTAGAGCCATGGTGGCACAATGCTTAGAGTACAGCACTTCAGGCTAACTCACTGCTTACTCCAGGAGTTCAATTCTAAACAGCTCAAGGTTGACTTAGCCTTCCATCCTTCAGTGGTTGGTAAAATGAGGACCCTGACTGTGGGGGGCAATATTATGCTGATTCTGTAAATTGCTTAGAATGGGCTGTAAAGCAATGTGAAGCAGTATATAAGTCGAAGTGCTATTGCTATTGCTACATACTTCAGGTAGCAAGAAATGCTGCATGGGTCTTGGAATGCATGGGAGGGACATAGTCCAGGAAGGGTATGCAGTGGTTCCTTCTTCAGGAGCAGTACTCGAGCAGCCACAACGTCCCCAAATTTCAGGAGTCATGGCTCCTGGATTTTGCACACATTCTGTAAGTTAGCTAATGTAAGGTACCTTGATTCAAAAACTGTTGTTCTCTGAGGCCCTGTTTTGCCCAATGAGAGGTTATAGAAACTAGAAATTTAATAGTATATAGATGAGCCAAGATGATTCTCAAGGGAATCTCACAAGCAAAACTGAAGAGAAAGTACAGTTTTCCCACTGTTCTTCCACATCAATTAGTATTCAGGTGCTTTCCATTTCTGTCTGATGGCCATTCCCCTACCACTGGATTTATCCCATCTGCTTGGTTGCCAAGTTTTGCTACTTTTCATATTTGTGTTGATCTTATTTAGTAGTTCTGCTGTTTTCAATCTTTAAAACAACATCTGGCTCACAAGCAAAATTATATATACATATACATATACATATACATGTTTTCTTAGGCTTTCGCGGGTACTTACATGTGTGCTGTTTAGCTTCCTTCGGGTATTATCCCACGTCATTGTAGTTCTGTTAAAGTTGTAGCAACGTTTCAGCTGAAACGTTGCTACAACTTTAACAGAACTACTGCGGTATCTGCTATCCCGCATCAGATGGGCGTCTCATGATAGGGAGCGAAGGAAAGAGAAACGACAGGAGACGAAGTTCCTCGCGATGAGTGCGCCCCGAATGTCTGGGTACACGCTCTTTTATTATGCTCATTCAAAAGGGGGTGATTGTTTATTCAGAACCTAGGTTAAGCCTAGGTCAGACGGAATATACAGAATTAACAATGGCTCAAACAAAAGCAAGATACATCACTGAACCTGGGTTGAGCGGCGTTTAAGTGATGTCAAATTGAGACTTGGATTATTATTTTTTTCTTATTTTCTTTGAGGACTTTAAGGTGACTTTGTAGGTAACCGGATTGAATTTTCTCTTATATATATTTTTATTTTTCACTTGATTTTTATTTTTTATCTTTTTAACTTTCTTTTTAGGATAGAGGCTCCCTTTGACTATCTTTTTCTTTTGTTTGAGTTCTTTATAAACATTTTTTCTTTTGGCTGGGGGGGGAAAGAGTATTTAGAGATGCTGTAACACTGCCAACTAGAGGCTTGAAAATATTTTATTTGAATTGGGGAGAAAAGCACTTCTTTTCAAGGACATTTTAATGTGATAAGATAGAGGGAGAATACAGTAAAATATTATTACAGGTGCTCTCTTGGACTCTTATCAATATCTCAACATTTGAGGTTTGGCTTTGAAGCTGCTGGAGAAGACAGTCATAATAAGAGCCTTGGATAAAGAAATAAAGTGCAGTGTACAGTGCATATATATATATATATATATACTTTTGAAACACCTACTCGCCAGCCTTTTTGGTTAATTTTAACTCTAGCATTTTTGCTTTTTATTTCAAAGGGAAAGCCTCAGAGTTTTTTCTTTTTTCTTCTCTTTCTTTGCTTCTTCCATCTATTTTAATTGGATTAGGGTCTAGAAGAACCTGAAGACCTTTTTTTTTCCTTTTTCCTTTTTTCTTTTTTGGCTTTGGGCTTTTTAATATTGGATTTTTTCTTTTTCTTTTTGATTTTTTGGACTATATTTGGTTACTATACCAGCTGGATTTAAAGTCAAAGAGAGCTTGAAGACTTGGAAATATTAAAATGAGCAGGAAGCCAAAATCATTCGGCGTTTTTGCTTCTACCTCTGCTTCCCCACCACTTGAAGGACAACTTTCAATTCAGACAATGTTGAAGCAAGATAAGGAACAAGAAAAAGTAAATTTACAGATGATTATGCAAGGAATTCAAGATATTAAGATAAAAATAGATACCATGGACAAAAAAATAGAGAAATCTGATGAAAATTTTAAACAAATGATGGGAAAGTATGAGGAGAGATTCCAAAAAATTGAGGAAGAAGGAAAACAAAGAGAGGAGAAGATTGGAAATATTGACACTAGATTAACAGTGATAGAACAAGAAAAAAATGGGATGTTGAGGTGGGAGATGGAAAGATCAGAATTTTATCTTAGATTTCAAAATATAGAAGAAGAAAAAGGAGAAAACTTGGCTGTGATAATGATAGAAATATTGGCAGATCTTCTGGAAATTACTGAGGAAAAAATGATGGACGGAGTAGATGAGATATACCGAGTTTATACAAGATATGCGATGAGAAATAAACTACCAAAGGAAGTACATATTAGATTTACTAAAAAATCCATCAGAACACAAATACTACAAGTGGCAAGAGAAAAAGTATTGAAATATAAAAGCAAAGAGATTGTAGTTTTAAAACAAATACCTAGAAGAGTGAGAGAGATGAGAAGAGAATATCGATTTTTGACCAAAATGCTACTGGAAAATGAAGTGAACTACAGATGGCTGATACCAGAAGGACTAATTTTTACGTGGCAAGAGCAGAGACATAGAATTGACTCGATTGAAAAAGCAGAATTTTTTTATGCAGAATTTTTTGGAAGAAAAAAAGAGGAGGCAGAGAAAGAGATCTCATTAATTGAGCTTCTGGAGGAACAACCGGAGACTGAAAAAGAGAAAGGAGTTGTAGGTGGACAGGTAGACAGTAAAGAACAACGTGAAGTGAGAGCTACGAGAGTTGTTAGACCTAAATATAAAGCATAATCATGGAAGAAAAAAAACTGATTACAATGAATATAAATGGACTTAACTCAGCTGTTAAAAGAAGGAAAACTTTTCACAAATTAGAGAAATTAAAATTTGATATAATTTGCTTACAAGAAGTTCATATTAAAAAGCAACATGAGCATTTGTTAGTACAGCCAAAATTAGGGAAAATATTTACTTCTTTGATTCAATGTAAGAAAAGAGGAGTGGTTCTCTATATTAAAGAAGATATTCCAGCAAAACTGATCTACACGGATGAAGATGGAAGAGTATTAATGGTGGAAATAATGGATAATAATAAAAAAATACTCTTGATTGCAATTTATGCTCCGAATGATAAACAAGAAGAGTTTTATAAAAAACTACATATGGAAATAATTAGACTGGACTATGTTAACATAATCATGATGGGAGACTTTAATGGAATTGTGGACAATAAATTGGACTATATAACAACAACAACAAAACAAAATAGAAAGATTCTCCCTAAATCTTTTTTTAAAATGACAGATGAATTAACCTTAAAAGATATTTGGAGGGAAAGAAATGTTAAAACTAAACAATATACTTTTTATTCTAATAGACATTTATCATGGTCCAGGTTAGATATGATTTGGATCTCAACAGAATTAATATCTACTATTCAAGAAACAAATATTGAAATAAGTACTTGGGCAGATCATAGTCCAATGACAATTAAATGGAAGGGACAAAGAAAAAGATCGAGATGGACATTAAACAATACCATTTTAAAGGAGAAAGATTTTATACAATGGATGGAGAAGGAATTGGTCTTTTTTTTTAAAGAAAATAAAAAAGAAGATACCTCAATACAGAATGTTTGGGATACAATGAAGGCATATGTAAGAGGTTTGATAATAGACTATACAAGAAAAAAGAATATTAGGAAAAGACAAACCTCTAAGGCCTTGGAAGATGAATATATAAGACTTGAAAAAGAATTACAGAAAATACCACAGAAAAAAGATATTAAATTGAAACTGGATGTAATTAAGCATAAAATGGAATTAATAGAGAAAGAAGAACTGGCACAGAAAATTAGAAATTCTAAACAGAATTATTTTGAAGATGCAAATAAACCAGGTAGATGGTTAGCATATAAACTGAGAAAGGAGAAGGAATCAAGAAAAATATTGAAACTAATAGATGATCAAGGTCAAGTTTGTTGTGGTAATAAGGAGAAAAAGGAAATTATTCGAGATTATTATGGACAACTATATAAACAAGAGAATATTGATGAGAAAAAAATTAAACAGTATTTACAGAATGCTAACTTACCGAAGATACCTAAAGAGACTGAAGAAATGTTAGAAAGCAATATAACAATGATGGAACTAAATGAAGCATTTAAAAGACAAAATAATGGGAAAGCACCAGGTCCAGATGGGCTTCCGGCAGAATTCTATAAAAAATTTCAAGAATCATTGAACACTCCATTGTTAGAAATTATGAATGAAGTTATGTTAAAAAAGATGACACCCAAAACATGGTCAGAGGCTTATATTACACTTATTTTAAAGGAAGAGGCTGACCCGTTGCAAATTAAGAACTATAGACCTATTTCCTTATTGAATGCAGATTATAAAATCTTTGCTTCAATCTTAGCAGAAAGACTGAAAAAATATTTAAATAATTTTATCCATCCAGATCAAAATGGATTTCTACCAAAGAGACAAATTAGAGACAACATGAGAGTAATTTTGGATACCTTGGAATATTATGAGGCTCATCCTGAAAAACAAATGGCTTTGATATTCCTAGATGCTCAAAAAGCATTTGACAACGTGAACTGGAGATTTATGTTATTATTATTGGAACAGATGGGCTTTGCCAGAAAATTTATTCAAGCAATAGAAGCCATATATAATAAACAGACAGCAAAGGTAATGATGGAGGGAGAATTTACAGATCTTATTAATATAAGAAGAGGCACAAGACAAGGATGTCCCCTATCTCCTTTGTTATTCGTATTAACTTTGGAAGTGTTGAATAGAAATATTAGAGATGACAAAAATATAAAAGGAATGAAAATTAAAAAGGAAGAATTTAAACTACAAGCTTTTGCTGACGATTTAGCTTTTATTCTGGAAGACCCGTTAGAAACCGCTCCAAAGTTATTGGAAAAGGTAGAGACATATGGTGAGATGGCTGGCTTGAAAATAAATAAAGATAAAACAAAGATTTTGACAAAAAACATGTTATTGAGACAAAGAGAAGAACTGACAGATCTTTTGAAAATTCAAATTACAAACAAGGTTAAGTATCTGGGGATATATTTGACAGCAAGATGTAGCACATTAAAAGAGAATAATTATATTAAACTTAAACAACAGATAATTACAGATTTGAAGAAATGGGAAAATTTACAACTGTCATTAATAGGGAGAATTTCAACAATTAAGATGAATATTTTACCTAGAATTTTATTTCTCTTTCAAACAATACCAATTAGACTTGGAAAAGACTATTTTGAAGATTTAAATAAAACTATGTTGAAGTTTATATGGCAAGGTAAAAAAGCGAGAATAAAGTTAAAACTTTTGCAAGATGCTAGAAATAGAGGAGGTTTTGGCCTGCCTAATTGGGAATTGTATTATCAAGCTGCAAGTTTGATGTGGGTCAAAGAATGGATAACATTAAGAAAACATAGATTGTTGACATTAGAAGGACATGATTTACTGTTGGGCTGGCATGCTTTTTTATGGTACAAGGGAACTAAAACACAGGGGTATTTCAGAAGACATTATATACGGGAGTCTTTGTGGTTAAATTGGGAGAAGATAAAAAAACAATGTTATTTGAAAATTCCAACTTGGTTATCGACTATTGAAGCATTTTCCTATCCTATGATCTATAAAAAGGAACAAACAGTTAGATATGGGGAACTGTTGGATGAAAAGGGTGGACTTAAAACGATCCAAAATTTAGAGGAACAAGGTATAAGGATGAATTGGTTTTCATATGCGCAAATACACTCAAGATATCTTGAAGATTTTAAAACGGAAGGATTCTATGATAAACAGACTGATTTAGATAAGATATTGATGGGTACTGATGAGAAAGTGATTAAAAAGTTATATGGTTATTTATTGGGAATTAAGCTAGAGGAAGAACAAGTTAAAGAAACTATGATTGCATGGGGGAAGAATTTTGGATATGGAATTGATTTAGAACAATGGCAAAAATTGTGGTCTCAAAATTATAAAATGACAATGTCAATAGCATATAAAGAAAACTTGTATAAGATGTTTTACAGGTGGCACCTTCCCCCGACAAGAATAGCAAGAATGTTCAAGAATAAATCTGAAAAATGTTGGAAATGTCATCAGATACCTGGCTCATACTATCATATGTGGTGGACTTGTGAGAATGCTAGAAAATATTGGACTAAAATTCACATGTGGTTGGAAAAAATGACAAAGAAACACATAGACTTGAAGCCAGAGATCTTTTTATTGGGAATCTTACCTGATATATATAATAAAGACTTGAAATATTTGATTGTAAATGTATTAACGGCGGCTAGGATTGTATTTGCTAAAAACTGGAAGAATGAGAAAATACCATTGCAGGAAGAAATTATTAAGAAAATATTGGAATGTGCTGAGATGAGTAGATTGACATTCGAAATTAGAGAACAAGAAGATAAACAATTTTATGCAATTTGGGGTTTTTTTTATCAATGGTTAGATGATAAAATACAATAATAGAGCATTAATATTATATATATGAAGAGTTATTTAGGATTGATTTGTTATGATTATACGACAAATTATAGAATAAACTGTTTGAAGTATTGTTATCTCGCAAAGCATGAATGATTAAAAGTATAGTCAGAAAAAGATTTTTTTATTTTTATTTTTTTCTTTAGTAATATTAGAATATGGATTGACAATATGAGTGGTTATGCAATATAATTGTAATTGACACTATAAAATGAATGCACAAAACTGATGAACCAACCGATACACCGGAAATATATATGAGAGTAGATGTTTTTAATGTTTTGTATGTTTGTTTGTTTGTAGAAAATTAATAAAAACTTTAAAAAAAAAAAAAAAACATTAGCAGTTATGGAGGATAATTGATTTTTCAAAAATTGCAATATTCTATTAAAACAACAATATGTCCTATAATACATATCAATATAATGATTATTAATGGTCCTGCCAATGCAGTTATAAGGGTTGTAAGCCATGGTGAAATAGAAAACAAGCCTTGATACCAATTATACATGTTTAACCTTTCATTTTCTCTGTCTTTTAAGTGTTTTTCTAATTCTTTCATAGAATCCAACACAATCCCTCTGTTATCAGCATAAAAACAACATTCTTCTTTTAGCGCAGCACACAATCCCCCTTGTTTTAAAAATAACAGATCTAAACCTCTACGATTCTGCAAGACCACTTCTGAGAGGGAAGTCAAGGAGTTTTGCAAAGCTGTAATTGACTTCTCAATTCGTAATAAATCATCATCAATGACTGAACCTAGAGCTGTAATTTTTTGTTCAGAGACAGCTAGTCCTGCAATGCCCGTGGCTGCGCCCGTGGTGCTCAGAGCAAGCAGTAAACCTAGAGTGAGAGTACTAATAATTTCTCGCTTTGCTCTGAGGGGGTATTCCATGGGTGCCTGTAGGGATATAAAATCATCAGAGTTATACACGTTAATTTTTGGTACAAGCCATACTTGAATGCAAAATGATTTGGATTTAATAAGTTCATCCCCATAGACACATGCTGTGAGACCGGTGGAACAAGCCCAGACAGAGTTATTGCCAGGGATAAAATACATTCCTTTCAGACGTGATGTTAAATTTCCTCCTGAAGTGGTGTAGACTGCAGAGTATCCTCCGATGGTGTGGAAGCGGCCAAGGCGGTTCTTAGGAAGATATACATTACAATGATAGCCATTAGAAACATTATGACAATATTGTGAGTAATTGGATGGAATATTTCCTAAGCAACAACCAACCCCAGTGATGGAAGAAACAGTAATAGTGGAGTTCCTCCAACGGCAACGTTCGTCTGATGGGGAATTAGCAATGGATTCTTGGGAAGCGATGGCTTCGTAAAAAGATGGAGAGGCAGAAATACAAAGCCAACATGTGGAGGCAATTGATGAGTTTGAAGAGTTCAGCAAGGCATAGGAAGCTTTTATCATTGGAATCAATGGGTTAACTCCCTGTGTTATGGGTTGCAAGAATGGGGATTTAATAACCTTTTCATGTGGTCCCACCGGGTTAGAGCGAGGGAGTTCAATGTGACGTTGAATGTAAAAAATATTTCCATAATGTTTTTCTGGCCAGACTCCTTTTAGGCGGGCACCCCATTTCAAGCCAGTGTCCCATAGAGTACTTTTCTTGCCTTGGTCCGTGAACCTTATGGTTACGGGGTTGCATTTGGGCAATTTTTTATCACTGCATGGAATGTCCCATGTGGTGCGAGTGACAGTAATGAGATCACCCTTAGTGCCCGGATCCCAATAAATATGTCCAGTTGAAACACATGACCAGGCTTTGCAAAAGTAATCCGATGACCCCCCGCAGTCGAGAAGTCGTTGGGCAGGGGTCTGAGTGTTGGAAACGGGCTGTCCGGGGCATACATAAAACCTATATTTATTTACCACTCTATGACTAGGCTCAGTTGGATGAGAAGGTGAGTTGTAGGCGGTGAAGCCTACAAGCATTTCTACCAAATCAAATTGAAGTGGTGGGTAGAAGTCTTCTATGCGAGAAGAATTGGTTGTAGAGCTTAAATGAATGCCTTGAAAGTCTTTTATAGTCCAAGTAATATTATATTTTCTGTGAGGCTTCTGTGGATCGTCATGGACAGTTCTTTTGAAGCGTTGTTTGTTGACAGGATCAGAGTTTGGGTATATAAAGGCATTACAAGTAGGAGAGAGGACTATGGACAAGTTAGTTGTAGAACATTTACGAGATGAGAAGGGAATGCAATTAGTAGAAAAAGGATAATAATTACAATAATGACAATGAAGATTAATTTGGTCATTCATCAAGGATGTTAATTGGGTTGGAGGAACCCATAGGACAAGAGAAGGACATTTAGGTCCCCCTATATCTAGCTTGAATAGAGGAAAAGGTTTTAAGGTTCTTTTCCATAGGAAGAGTAAGGAAGGAACAAAAGAGCGAGTGATAGAGTGTTCTGTAAACAAAACAGAAGTGACAGAGTGAAAGCTATGGGTAGCATTTTCATGACGTATCCACATGGAACAAGTATAATACAAAGAGAAAGTCAGCGACACCAGGAAGATAAGTAACAGTTTCATTAGCAACAAGATCGTAAGCGAAAGAAGAAAAGTTGCAAGTTTCATCAGCCTTTGTTGTGGGGCTGGCTGCCTGCCCCGTTTCTAATTCTGACTCCCAGACCAAAAATTGTCCTCATCCATTTATCTTTCAGAAAAGGCTTGTTGAATGGCTTTTATAACACCCCCCCCTTCGGGAGGGTGGTGGAGGACACAAGAGCTCTCCTTTTAAAGAAGTGGATTGGATGGAGGGAGGCTCTCGTAATGACTTACGATCATTGGGAGCGGAGGGTTGAAGGACAGGAAAGTTATCATAACTTGGTGGAGGAGATTCAAATACACTTTCTGCTTCTATTTTATAATGGACTTTTAAAGCCTCCATAATTTTCCTCCAAGTGACCAAAATGCCAATAGGTGCACGAGGAGGACTATGGAGATAGTCACCAATTTTTTGCCAAATGGAGATTTTTAAGGACCCTTTCTCTGGATAAGTGGGAAAATGTTGCCACACATAAGCCAATAATGTAGCAATAGGTTTAATTTTTACAGGCGAGCCCTTTAAATTAGCAGAATATTTAGAAGAAGAGGCGACTAACTCCCTCAATTCCTTCAGATGCTCTGTCTGTTGTTGAGAAAAGTTTCCGCCCATACTTACGAAAGTTGAGACCGTGTTTCAGATCCAATGATATGCAATTCGCTTCAGGCCTGGCGAAGCACAGCTCCCATCGAGCGAGTAAGATATGAGCACGTCGCGGCGTATCCCCCTTAGGGAATCACGTCGGGGTCACCAGAATGCGGTATCTGCTATCCCGCATCAGATGGGCGTCTCATGATAGGGAGCGAAGGAGAGAGAAACGACAGGAGACGAAGTTCCTCGCGATGAGTGTGCCCCGAATGTCTGGGTACACGCTCTTTTATTATGCTCATTCAAAAGGGGGTGATTGTTTATTCAGAACCTAGGTTAAGTCTAGGTCAGACGGAATATACAGAATTAACAATGGCTCAAACAAAAGCAAGATACCAGGACAGACAGGATGGCAAGATTTATATTTGATCAGGATATTTCTTCTTCACAAAGCTGCATGCCAGACAATGTAATCCCAAGTGAATAAACCATTTCTGCAAATGTTTGACTCCTTGTCTCTGTACGTGCCCTGTAAAAGGTCACTGAGAAGACAGAAGCTCAATGATTACACGTGAATGATACAATGTTGCAAATGCCTGAACGATACATAGTTGCAATGATACACAGTTGCAAACACATGAATGATACATAGTTACAACATCTCCTCTGTTTTTATTTTTTATGACGAGTCTTCTTCCTTGTCCAAGAAGACAGGAACCTTTTTTCTAAAATGTTCACCGTCCCAGTCATCTAGGCAGGAGTGCGATCCGTCAGCGTCAGGGTTGTCCAAGGAGCGGTAACTCAGCAATGACATTTTTTCATCCGGTGTTAAGGACTTAACATGAGCTTGCAATAACACATTAACATTAGCAGTTATGGAGGATAATTGATTTTTCAAAAATTGCAATA